>KL280209.1:1812-18665 GCA_000699545.1 Podiceps cristatus | reverse complement strand
GGGGGGAGGCGGGGTGCGCGGATATGCAAGCAACCAACCTTCCTTTACTTCATGGACTGCAGTGACCTTGTGAATGTTACAAGATTGTTTTATGCACAGTCCAAAATAGAATTTTTGCCTTGTAATTTTTTTCACCTGAGCACTGCTCAGTTTTAGAGGGGAGGAGAGACTTGGGGTTTGATAAATGGAGATCTGAATTCAGCTTGCCATACACTGAAACCAATTAAATCAGGTTGAGTGGCTCAAGAGACATTTTTAGTTTTGTGCTGAATAATCAGAAAGTATTAATAGTACTTTGAGTGAAAAAATATGGAAAAGCATGCTCAAGGGAAAAAAAAAAGGAAATTTTGAATTGATAGGAGTTTAAATGAAGTGAGTGGTTTCAAGGAACTGGGCGGGGGGCAGGAATCACAATGCAGTATCTCAGATACTGCTGGGCTGTGTATAAGGGACTTACTTCCAAAACAATGCTTTGTAAAAGTGAAAACAAATGCAAAAATTTAACAGAACTAAAAGCTAGGCTAAGAATGCACATCTTGCAGATAGATGTCATCAGGATGCTAAATGTTAAGCTCTATGAAGCACAGCCTATCTTTGCTTTAGTTCTTTCTATGTATATCAAACAATAAGTCCCTGAATCCACCTGCTGGATGGATTCATAATTGATGGAGAAATAAATAATTCATAATTGATGGAGAAATAAATTATTCCATAAAGCAACCTGCTTCCTTCAAGCCAGATATGCATAGAAAGTTTGGAGTACGACTTTAGCCTTATAACGGAAGAAACAATAACTTTTGACTATTCAAAGCACAGCATTACAATATTGACTGTGCTGCAAAAAATGCCAACAAAAACAGCTCTCAAAAGCAACACCCTCTTACTGTGTTGAGAGAGTAAAGAATTTTAAAGGAAAAAAGTACTAGTACACACTATTTCACAAGGCCTCAGACGTTTAATTACACAGCAAAATGAGAAGATAGAGGGATAAGAATAACGTTTCAAAAAGCAGACAATGGAAAGACATGATCCTTCTACTTACTAATATTATTCAGGACAGTGAAACATTTGTACTCCTCCAGCCCAGAGCTTTTACTCACAACTGTGCATTTTATGACGACGGGCATGTTTCTGTTGGTTCAATCTGCTGCTTAACAGATGGAAGTCTACCAACACAACTTTGCACTGCAGGAAGAGATCCAGAAGCTTTCCAACTTGTTCAGCCTAGCAACAGCATGAGACACTTCCAGGACCACTTACACTTCATAGCAAATGTCACAAAAGATTTTTCTGCTGAGCCATGACCACTCCATGGCAGATCATATCTCTAAGAAACGAGCAGGTCTGGGAGAGTTCATTACAGCTTGGTTATGCTCTAAGTTTTAGGACCAGTTTTCACCAACATAACTAAAAGCTAATTCATACCTGCTGACATTGTAGCCATGATAAAAGAAAGCTAAACTAATTTTTTCCCATTCTTCAAGTAGATTTTGCAGCCTGTGCTGGTCTCTCCTGTACTTCATTTAAGCAGTATATCGCTGTCCAGCGAGAGCTTGGTGCTCCTGTGTAAGCTTCAGTCATAAAGCACAAACTCACTACAAGTAGGTATATCCAACTACCCCTGGCATTCCTTCAAAGCACATACAGAGCATATGTTTTTTGTGCATTTGAGGTAGCAAAGAGAGACTTCTTTTTAAGTAAACTTCGTATAGAAAGCTTGGTGTAGGAAGTCCAAAACTTGTAGCGACCTTAAGAAAGCAGCAATTGCAAAATACACCCTCAAAAGCAGTTTTGCAAAAGATGCCAATAAAGACGTTTTTGTATAAGTAGAAATACAGTATTTGAATCTATATACTGTATTTACTGAAAGTTTCATTGTTAAAAGGGTCCAAATCCACTCATACTCGAAGTCAATACCATTTTATAGGTTGTATCTTGATTGCAGCAGTTTACAGACAGTGAATGTTTTGCAATAGGCTTTTAATTATAACTTCAAAATAATGCAACGTACTCTTAAAACATCTTTTCCAAAACATGTTTGAACTATCTGAATAACACTTTTTTTTTTTTTGTATCTTGACTGTCATTTTTAACTAACAGCAATCATTTATTTGTTCTGCTCATTGCTTTTTATTATGCCTATCTCACTTCCAGCTTCATCCACACAAGTAGAACTAAGTATCTCCTGTCTTTGCTGGACAGCAGAGTTGAAATGTGATGATATAAAGAGGATGCAAATATTTCCAAGCTGTGTCCAAATGAAGATATGGGGAAAACCTGTACTTCTCTTCTGAACGACCTAATAGTTCTTTAACTTTACCAAGCTGATAACTTTCTACCTTAAGCGCGAGCTCTCTTGTTTACAAAGTGCCGTCCTATAAATTCAAGCATTTTCATTAAATTCAGTAAAGTGATAACAAGGAAATCTGTCTGAAATTAATTGGAAAGGTTATATAAATTAATGATGTGTTAAAAAAACATATCTTCTAAACAACACTGAGGCCAAGAAAAAAAAAAATGAACGTTGTTCTCACTGTAAAATACAGATTTTTAGAAGTCTTTTCCTAACTAGTCTAATTATTCCATCAATAACTTGTCTGTAACTTTTTCAAACTCATTCTTTTTTGCATTTTTAATCCATGCAAGGAAATTAACTACTGACTGCAACGGTTTGTTTCATGTTACAGTCCTTCAGCAGAACCATAGTAAAAACGTACGTGGAGAGATTAAGTGCAGCAGGAAAAACTTACAGCTTTCCTCCATGTACTTCATAAGATGAAAGAAAGATGGCCTGAACAGTCCCCAAATTCAACACCTATTTATTCCAAATGCTAGCTCAGACAGACGGCTGGTTTCTGCTTCGCAGGCCGCACAGATACTGCCATCAACTCCAGACCCCTGCTTTTACTTTTCTTATCCCTTCTCCGCCCAGCCTCGCCCTCCCTTCAGGATCTCATTCCTTGCCCAGCCTCGCCCTCCCTTCAGGATCTCATTCCTTGCTCTCTACTCACACCCTCCTGGATGCTACAGGGGACATTACCCTTCCTGGGGACATTTTGTGGAGAAAACAAAGAGCCTCAAAACAGGAATTATTTTGTTTTCTTGCCAGACCTCCATGAACAAGACAGTGAACTACTATGCACACCTCCTGATTTCACAAATACAGTCTTTCCCAGATCATTACAGCCTCCTTTTCTGTGTTTATAGGATTCCTAACATGACACTGTTTCCACAGCCAAGAAAAGAAGATAAAACTATGTGTCTTCTAAGGGTCCCTTTCATTATCTCCAGAAATAAGGTCAGAAAATAAAAGGAAATAAAATAGTGTCATGGATCAAAATAACTCCTGTCGAGGCTTTCTGCTGTTTTCATTGAATTGTCTCTCTTTTCCTGACTGACCCAGCTTCTTTCCTCTTTCAGCCTCTGCGTGGCGGGAGGGGACTTGTTAACATTCCCAGGAGCTGTTTAAACTACTATTATGGCCAAGTGCTATTGCTGACCAACTGTCGGCTTTGTTTCAAGAAGACTTGGGAGCATAATTATTCCTACTCCGTTTAGACTGGATTGTCATTTCAACTACTCTCCCAGGTGCTTTATAACCATCCAACTTCTCAGCAGCCAGAAAAGGGAGCCCTTTTTCAGGTGAATTGTTTCCATCTAGAAACTGCAGTTATAATTGCACAAAACCACGGCAATAATTTTTCAACTAGAATAATTCAAAACTGTTCAGAATATTTCAGTTTTCGTTTGAAATAGTATTTCAGAATTTGTTTGAGACATAAAAAGTCCTGTTGACAATACCAATGGCTTTTTTCCAAATTGAATAAAGCATCTCTGCAGACACATTTTTTTTTTTCTCACAGAAGAAACAGGAAAAAACATCTTTACAAATTATATTTCACCTATGACAAACATTTTCATATCTGAACTATAGAGATAAACTCATTTTTCCATGCCCTTAGTCACAACTACTGATTTGCAATATAGTCATGTAAAGACTGAATTTCTCCAATTCCTGATATAAAACTTCTTACATAAAGACTAATTTAAGAAAAGAATTATGCAAGCAAAATATCAGGAAAATTCTACACAGACATCCAAGGTCCTGTAATTCAGATTCCTATAAAGATGCACAGCGTGTAATTTATTATTGAGAACAGGGATAAAGAACACATTTTCTTCTCACCTGATTACCATTAAAGGAAATAGCATTGTGCTAAATTTGCCATTAAGATAAATAATTATCTGATTTTAAAAACCCTATTTCCTCATTTGCCAGGTTACGGTATTTTTAAATTGCTTTAGGTATGTTTGCATTTAGTAACTGTAAAATACCCTTTTCCTGCTTTCTAGCTGCTTTGACAGGCAACATCTGCAAGAACTATGTATGTACTTGGTAAGTACCAGGTTAAGGATTATAATTTTCTGCATGCATATAATACAGATTGATTATTCCTATATACACCTGACATTTTAAGAAGTATTTATTGCAAGCAGCAAAGAACCAAGAGGGAACACTCCAGATCTAACTTCAAACCCAAGCTCATGCATTCATTCAATGTGTGACCTCAGGCAACAGACTTGACCTCCTTCTGGTTCAGTCAATTCAGCTGGCTAAGAGCAGGAAATCATTGAAAACCAGATGCTGCATCTAAATCCAGATCTTCCCCAGGTAAATAAATTACAAGAGAGCCACAGGGATGAAGGAATATAGTGTTTCTTATTGTAAGAGTCGGGAAGGCATATGGATGTAAATTGGAAATAAGCAAGAGGTCTTTTAGCCTCAAGCTTTACTTTGATATTTGGAAAATAGCATTTTTAGTCCTATACAGATACTGTTTTGTGGTATAACTAGACTGCAAGGTTGGACTATCTGTATTCAGATCATGTAATCAAGGATGTTTGTTCTATTTAGCCCAAATTACTGTTCAGACATCTGAAGTATTAACACCAATGCCTGATTACACTTGTAATAATGTAGGACAATGTCCAAAATTCAGACTTGTAAAGACTTCAGGAACAATTATAAATAGAGACCATGATTATTTTGGAATACTAAGAGAGGCTGGGTGTCTCTTTCAAAGAGGAGAATGCTTGCAGCTTTTTCCCTGCATCCAGCTCACATCGAGACACATTAGACTACGGTTGTGGTTGCCAGAGTTACGAGCGCAAAGTCAACATGTTTCAGAACAGAAGCTACATATCACACCCTGTTCCACCAACGTAAAATGGAAAAGAAAGAGGAAAGATTTATATTTGGTTCACTTTTCCTACATCTAGGAGAATGACTGCTATTGCTCATCCAGGTGTCTCAACCCTTTAGGGCAAACCATTAACATACACAGTCAACTTTTGATCTGACCATTGGACAAATACAATTGAAAACATTCGTGGAGAAGAAACAATCCTGCAGCTTAGTTAGACCATTAATAAACAGACTGGATGAAAGAGGAATCTGATTGCTAAGTGCGGCTTTGGAAAGGTATTAAAATGTACCAGAGTGTTTCCCACAATGTTCACTAACTGACAATAGAGAAAGTTCTGTCTACAGTGATGATACAAGCAGGACATGGGAACTTCTTGACCTCCCTCTTGACAACTATTTACACCACATTTGTCCCAAAGATAAAACCACATTTGCCAAAAACTGAAAGAATTTATATCTACCAGCAACATGGGTATCAAGAATTTGAAAACTTGTATATAATCTTTAACTTTTACAGGAATGCAAGTAGCACATTATTACATTCTATAAGCATTATAAATAACCTTATAAACATTTTAAAGTGTTCTTGGTTGAATTCTCTGACATTAAACTGTCCTCACATAAGCAATAAGTTAAAAGCACACAGGTAATAAATGTAACTTTTTTTTTTTTAATAAGACACTTTTTTATAAAAGACATCATGAATAGATTTATTTATGTCTACCTAACATAATATCAACTATGTATAGTGGAACACTTAACTAAGACAGGTTGGAGAACAGACTTTCAGGGTGAATTACCAACACCTGGAAAATAAATTGTTACAAATCAACCAGAAGACATAATTCTTGTTCAGATATTTAAGATGAAAACAGACCGATCTCTATAGTTGTAACATTTGAACTGTGAACTCAAAGGTAGATGTGTCTTCTGATGCTCATCTCTTCCACAATTCAGAAAAGGTTCTGTGCTACACAAACAAGTAAGTTCAGCAGGCATGCAATTTGTCACAGGAGTCATGAAATATCTATACACTACAGATAATGAGTCTGAGCAGCCAGGTTCTGTTTTGTCAGTTTACTCTATGTCACTCTTGTCCAAAAACTCTATACCAATAGGAATAATTTTTTTGCCTTTATGATCAAATGTTTTGGGAATTGTATTGTTTTTCAAATGCAAGCATGCATTTCAGCAGGCATGCAATTTGTCACAGGAGTCATGAAATATCTATACACTACAGATAATGAGTCTGAGCAGCCAGGTTCTGTTTTGTCAGTTTACTCTATGTCACTCTTGTCCAAAAACTCTATACCAATAGGAATAATTTTTTTGCCTTTATGATCAAATGTTTTGGGAATTGTATTGTTTTTCAAATGCAAGCATGCATGCACCCATGTGTTTTAAGTCAAAGAGGAAAAAAATATTGCAGTAAAGTCAATACATACAGACTGATGAGATCTGGGTGCAATACTGATTCTGACACAAACTTACTAGGCCGACACTGAACAAATTGTCTGGTTTACATTAATAAGTACAAATAAAATTTTGCTATACACTGTCACCACTTTGCCTGGAAATCTAAACTCTCTGAGATATACACAGTGGCAGAGAAAAAAATATAAGAAAAACAGAAGGATACTGACCTCATTTGAAACTGCTGATACAAGGGTACCATAAAATAATTCTGATCAGTGTTGACAGGAAGAGGAAGGACTACAAAAAAGTTTCAACAACAGTTTCAACAACAACAGGGGAAAAAAAAAAAAAAAACCACACTTATCTTTTAGTGAAGAAAAAAATTTGGAGGGGAAAAAATGGGGTTCGTTACTTATCATAAATAGATACAAAATGATAGAACTACTTCTCTTTTCCTGTAATCAAGATTGCAGATAATACAGACCATTATCTTTCTACATTAGAGAATTTGGTAATGCCATTAACTGTTTAGTTTTCCCTTTAAATATCAGTCCTTGTAGAGAAGGTCAATACAAGCTTTTAACATAACACTAGAAATAAACGACAAATTTAATTTAGGCTTGTATCATCCCACTTCCTGGAAGCACTTGATTTCCTGATCTCAAATAAGGAAAGGCAGCATGTCAGGAAGTGGTTTGTACTATAAACCTCTTTGCAGCAAGGTCCACAAAACAATCAAGGGACCACGAAGCTGAATTCTTGCAGCATTTCTATGTAAGCATGAAACACGCCAAAACTGCATGTCAGGCACTGAGGCTCCCTATAGAAACATGCATCCTAAAATGGCATCCCAACAGCCAATACAAAAAGCATGAAATGAAAAAAAAGAAAGAGTATCTTCAATCCCTTCTTCTGGTTTGGTGCTTTACTTCTTGCCAGCCAGCCAGTTCCTTCCTCCACTTACAGCCCACAACATAATACTTGCTTCCCAAAGTCCACCATCTACACTCAGTCACTCAGGGATTAAGCAAAAGGTTCTTGTATGTCATTTTAGAAATAAGGGCAGCGCCTTCCATTCCTCTACCGAGATCAAAACTTTGTTTCGGTCAAAATCCATGCAACCCTTCCCCAGGAGAGTGCGCTACCTGCTAGGCTGGGAGCTGTTCTGGAACGTGAAGCCTCACTAAATCTAAGATGAAAAAGCCCGCAGAGGCTTTATATAGATGCAACATATGGGAGTAGGATTGCTTACGTCTCCCAAAATGTAAAGTTACTGAATGATGGGGTTTTAATTCATTCTTCATTAATTCATCTTTCTTTTGCCTTAATTTTGAAGCTATATTGGCACAAATTATGCCTGTTGATGGATTTAATAAATAAACCTAAAAGCACAATCATAAGATGAGCAAGTAATAACTACAAGGGATCAGGAACAAGCAGCCACTACTTCATAAAGATTGTAAGTAATATATACTGTGATTTGCATTAAAAATTTCAGTCTTTTTGAGGTATTCCAAGAAAGGAAATACGTATGCTAGAAAGTTTTCACAAATAAAAGAGAAGTGAAGTAATCACTGAAGCTCCTATTCAGATTTTGTGTTTTCAGGGTTTGTTAGTAACTGAGTTTAGGGTTTCCAGGATTATACTTTTGGAGTTAGGTACCTACATTTCACCATTTCTTCCTAAATAATCCCTCTTTTTTCCTTATAGAATCATAGAATAGTTTGGGTCAGAAGGGACCTCTAAAAGCCATCTAGTTCAGCCCCCCCTGCAGTGAACAGGGACATAAACTACATCAGGTCGCTCAGAGACCCCGTGCAGCCTGACCTTGAACGTTTCCAGGGACAAGGCTTCTCCCACCTCTCTGGGCAACCTGGGCCTGTGTTTCACCACCCTCACCATAAAACATTTCTGCCTCAGATCTAGTCTAAAACTACCCTCTTTTGGTTTACAGCCATTACCCCTTGTCCTATTGCAACAGGCCCTGCTAAAAGGTTTGTTTCCATCTTTCTTATAAGCTTCAACAAGGTCTCCCCGCAGCCTTCTCTTCTCCAGGCTGAACAAGACCAACTCAGCCTGTCTTCAGAGAAGAGCTGCTCCAGCCCTCGGATCATTTTTGTGGCTTCCTCTGGCCCCGCTCCAACAGCTCCATGTCCTTCTTGTGCTGAGGCCCCAGAGCAGGAGGCAGCACTGCAGGTGGGGTCTCACCAGAGCAGAGGGGCAGAATCCCCTCCCTCGACCTGCTGGCTGAGCTGCTTTTGATGCAGCCCAGGAGACAGTTGGCCTTCTGGGCTAAAAGCACACATCGGTGGCTTATATCCAGCTTTTCATCCATCAGTATCCCCAAGTCCTTCTCAGCAGGGCTGCTCTCGATCCCTTCATCCTCCAGCCTGTATTGATATGGCACAGGACAGGGCTGGGATCTCATCCCTCTTGCATGTCAACTGTACCACTCATCTTGGTGTCATCAACCTTTTACCTGGCACTCAGAAAAATAATTAGACACAATTCCCCATTCTTTCTCTTTTCCTTGACAACTTCAAATCAATCATGAGGGAACCTTGTTCAAAGGGAAACCATCAACTGAAGCCTCCCCGGCGTGATACTGACAAATACATTTGAAAAAATGTCAGTAAGAACTCAAAAATTGTCACTGAAGCATAACGATCACAGGTACTTTTAAGTCCTGCAAGGTCTTTGAAATAGTTTTGCAATTTAGTGAACATGGTAAGATGTTCCAGCTTTCAATTTCCACAGAACAACTAGAACTTCCACTGGGAGCCCCAAGCCTTAGCTGCTTCTACAGGGTTCTCTAAGAAAAAAGATCTGAAACTGGTGTTTTGAAAAAGTCAGAATGTGATAGCAAGATCCTGTAAGCAAATACATAGCAGTGATATACATGCAACAGCCTCAGGGCTTCATAGGAAGAATGCAACAGGCCAAAAATTAAAAGTAGGATCATTTGAATACCAAGGGGATTGTGTTGGTTGGAGGCTATATGCAAGTCATAAAGGGTTATACTCAAAACAGATTTTACAAAAGAAGGTTGAACAGAGGAAGAGAAAAATTAAAGCAGAAATGAGAAAAGCAACAGAAGTCTTAAATGAAAACTGGGGCGCTTAAGATATCTAAGGAAAAAAATCAAATATTAATTGAACAATAGTGATAAAAAGAACAATCGTGGTCATTTAAAGATATTGTATTGCTTCAGAAAATGATGTCAAATTATATTCAAGTAATGAGTTAAGACAAGAGACAATAACTGACCATTAAAAGTGACCTCCAAATTGTTTCAATTATTCCCTAATGTCAACAAACCACTAATTGAACTATATGAAATGACATTGCCTTAACACTCAGTTAACAGCTTGCATCAACAACCATAAATTTTGCACTCTCTTTGTATCAGATAATTAGTGGCAACTGTAAGATCTTTAACAAGCTGCACATTAAGATTGGCTTAATATGATTTCTTATTAAGTAATGGGGATACATTCATACAGCAAATCATTTTGCAAGTTAAGAGATGAACTCACTAAGCATTTTTATTTAATATAACTAGCTGAAAGGCTGACAAAACAAAGGACTCATCTACAAGAATATTTAACAATATTACCTAGAATATTTTGTATTTCTGCAACACATGATGTCCTGGTTCTGAAGAGGATCCGGATGCCACATTTGCACACACAAGCCAATTTTGGGATCTGTGCATGGAAGGGCTTGGAAATCATTCAAACAGTGTATAGAATACAAAGAAAAGTCCAAATTCCTGACATACGGAAAGCAGTACTTGTCCATGAAACCCAGCCAGACATGATAACTAAAACTTGCTGAGAATCTGCTCCCCTAAATTATATATTATGGCATTCAGTGAAGAGATGGGCAGGTTTATTTAAGAAACAATTCTTCAGTAAATATTTGTGAACAAGGCAAAGCATTGAGTATTGGTAACTGACAGAAAAGAAAGAATAACCACATTATATGCCTTATCATATAAGGGTATGATAATGGAAGCATCGCCTCAGTTTTCCGTCTCGAAGAATGAAACAGTTACGCACATGCTTTCATGCTCTGTGAGTTTATCACTGAAGCCAACGAACATCTTTGAAAGCATCTAACCATAAGACATATATGAGAATAAGTACCTTTTAATCTTCCTCCCAATTCTTTTTTCCTTCCTCAGTGGAGGTACTTTTTAAAATCTTAGTGATGGGAACAATACATCTTTCTTCCTCTGCGTGACAGAGAATCACATTCTTCTCAACAATATGACCTGAGAAGAGATCCAATCATTAAAAACATCAATAACCGTTTTAGAAATCAAAATTGCTTTTCCAATCTACCACCTAATTCTCATAATCTAATTTTCATGTTTTCGTTTTGCATTCAGCAAAAGTTCATACTACTTATACCACCTTAACTGCCTTGCAGGATTAGATCATCTTGTACATGGGTGTTCTGGTTGAAACCGACCATCTGGCCACTCCAAATCATCATACACAACAATGAAGTCATAAGACTAAAACACAATTCAGACCTCAACTGGACTTTTTCTGGACACAGTTTAAAATGTCTTCAAAAAGTTAAAGTATCTACTGTCTGACATTGACCATATCTTCAGCTGTAAGCAACTTACTCTTTTTAAAGACAGACCATTTATGACCACTGAAGCACAAGACCCTCAACTGGAATAGTTGTTTTTTTGAGAGAATTGATGTTAAAAGTCTTGCAGAAAGAGGCATATGACAAAGGGAAGCAATTCTTTCCTATTTCCAATATAAACTAGAGCATGCATTCAACAGAAACAACTGACAAAATCATCCTGGTGCACCAGGGCTCTCATCCATCACAGAATGAACTCAGTTATTACAGAACCAGAAGCTTGTCTCCCACTGTTCCTGTTCATGCTTGCTAATCTACTTATTCAAAGGATTCATCAGTTTTAAAAATCCAACTCAAATATCTTGTCTACATCCTAGGAACAATTACAGAATCCCAGAATCACTGAGCTTGGAAGGGTCAGCTGGAGATCGTAGAATGATAGACTATCTCAAATTAGGAGAGACCCATATAAGGATCATCAAGTCCAACTCCCTGCTCCTTGCAGGACTACCTAAAACTAAATCATATAACTGAAACCATCATCCAGACACTCCTTGAACTCTGACAGGCTTGGTGCTGTGACCACTTCCCTGAGGAGCCTGTTCTAGTGACCGACCACCCTCTCAGTGAAGAACCTTTTCCAAAAGTCCAAACCAAACTTCCCTGATGCAGCTTCATACCCTTATGATCACCTACTCATCTAGCCTAACACCACCTGCTCAAACCAGGGTCAGCCACCACAGACAGCTCAGGACTGCACACAGTTCTGTTCTCCAAGGATGGAGAGACTACACCAGCTGTCTGGGCAACTTCTCCAATGTTTGATCACCTTCACAGTAAAAAAAAGCTTTTTCTTATGGATTTCAGTTTGTGCTCATCGTCCGTCTGAGAAGAGCCTAGCTGCACATTCTCTACTCCCTTCCAACAAATATTTATATACCTTGACCATATTCCCCCTGAGCCATTCTCTTCCTAGGGACTGAAGTGAGGCCGACAAGCCTGTGGTTCCCTAGATGCTCCTTCTTTCCCATGCATATACAGTATGCAGGCATGAAACAAATATTTTACAAATAAAGTCCATATTTTAATTAGGAAGCTTATCTTTCAGAAACATAGAAGTACAAAACTGATCAAATTGTGAGCAAAATTCATGCAATTAAAGTAAATGTCATTTATAATTGACAATTTATGCGACTGGAATTGCACTGGCATATTGATCAGAGTCCAAGAAATGATGGAGTGACTACATCAGTGGACAAGAGAAGAGCTACGGATGTCATTTACCTGGACTTCTGTAAGGTCTTTGATACAGTCTGTCACAATATACTTCTTTATAAATGGAGAGATACGGATTTGATGGGTGGACTATTCGGTGGATGAGGATTGGTTAGATGACCACTACCCTCTGGATGCGGCCAACGGCTCAATATTCGGATGGAGATCAGTGACAAGTGGCGTCACTCTCAGCAAGTTTGCAGCTGACACCAAGCTGACTGGTACAGTTGACATGCCAGAGGGGCAGGAGACTATCCAGAGAGACCTGGACAAACTCAAGAAGTGGGCCCATGTGAACCTCATGAGGTTTCAACAAGACCAAGTTGCAAGGCCCTGAACATGGGTTGGGGCAACACCCCACACCCCCCATATCAATACAGGCTTGGGGATGAAGGGACTGAGAGCGGCCCTGCTGAGGAGGACTTGGGAGTTCTGGTGCAGGAAAAACTGGACATGAGCCACCAATGTGCACTCACAGCCCAGAAGGCCAACTGTCTCCTGGGCTGCATCAAAAGCAGCTCAGCCAGCAGGTTGAGGGAGGGGATTCTGCCCGTCTATCTGCTGTGGTAAGACCCCCACCTACAGTGCTGCGTCCAGCTCTGGAGCTGTCAGCACAGGAAAGACATGGAGCTGTTGGAGCAGTTCCAGAGGAGGGACAGAGGGCTGGAGCACCTCTCCTCTGAAGACAGGCTGAGAGAGTTGGGCTTGTTCAGCCTGGAGAAGAGAAGGCTGCGGGGAGACCCTGTTGCAGCTTATAAGATGGAGACAAACCTTTTAGCAGGGCCTGTTGCAATAGGACAAGGGGTAATGGCTGTAAACCAAAAGAGGGTAGTTTTAGACTAGATCTGAGGCAGAAATGTTTTATGGTGAGGGTGGTGAAGCACTGGCCCGGGTTGCCCAGAGAGGGGGGAGAAGCCTCATCCCTGGAAACATTCAAGGTCAGGCTGGACAGGGGCTCTGAGCAATTTGATGTAGTTGAAGATGTCCCTGCTCATGACAGGGGGGTTGGACTAGATGACCTTTAGAGGTCCCTTCCGACCCAAACTATTCTATGATTCTAAGTAGCGGCAAAGGAAATGTCACAAATTCCAGCAAAGTTCAGGCCAATATCAACAGAAGGGCCTGCTTCTATTATAAAAGACACTGATTCTGTCAGCAGCAAAGGACAACAAAGAATGTATAAATTTCAAGACATTCCTACAGTGTAAATATAATACAAGTAGTAAAAATCCTTACATTTCAGTCTTTGGTTAGCCCAGAAAAACAATATCAATTTCCCAAATAGTGTGTTGTCCTTGCAGGTTGGGAAAACCAGTAATGGCCACAGGTAAGACACTCCCAAGTACAGATTAAGCCAGTTTATTGTTTTTCACTGGCATCCAAAATATCTGTAAGATCAATGGAAGAGAAGTGACAAGTGTTGTCAATTCAGTCAAGGCCAGGAAACAAATTACTCTGACATCTTGTAATACAATTCCCAAGAAGGTATAGAACTGACTCAAACTTGCTTGGACAAGGGTACACTTAGAGTACCTGACTTCTCCACAGCAAACTGTTTTTACTAGGCAATAGAGCATAATCCATCTGAAGGCTTGTCTCACTCCCGTCAAGGACTAGGCCAGAATGTAAAGGCCCAAAGATACCAGAAAACTATTACTGTACTCTGCTTTACTCTCAAAACTATAGCTATAAAGCTAATTCAACACAATATATTTCAGCAATTACAGTTAACTTTTACTTCTGCAGACTGATTTGGTAAAGACTATCACCGTAAAGCATGCACCACAAGAGGATTCTCAACAGACAGGGGGAGAACATTGCCTACTACTGGAAATGAGTTTTAACAAACATTTGAGGGATTCCATCTGTGACGAAACAGTCCTAATTTATCTTTTATACTCATTGTAGCTAGGATTCCAGGTAAAGCCAGCATCCTTGTTTCCAGTGAGCATGCTGAAGTCAAAGGCATAAGTGGAATCCCTCTCATTTACTATGTATTAGTGCTAATACATTTTTCAACATTAATCCTTTGAGCAAATGAAACATTGATAGTCTAGGACACTAATGGGATACATTAATTGCAAGTAGTATAAGAAAAGAGGATTACTAAAATGCATGCTGGAAACAGAAAATGAGATTAAAACCGGCATTTTGGCTAGAGTTCTTCAGGCTATTAAAAAAATACAAGATGATTAGTCAAGGAGAAACTAGAAAGCCCATAAATGAAAAATGCTGAGGGTCAAGGAGAATCTAGGAAAAGGGATTTATGACTAAAAGTGAAAAAGAATAAAGCTAGAAACAAAACCGGCTCTTAAAGAGGAAAAAAAAAAAAAAAAAAAAAAAAAAAAAAAAAAAAGCAAAAAAAAAACCCGCCCTTAAAAAAGAAAAAAAAAAAAAAAAAAAAAAAAAAAAAAAAGTATGGTATTTCAAATACTACAAAGCCATATTCTTCAGAGGAGAGGAGAGCAGAGCTAATACCCAGATCCTGCAGACGTTTCAGCACATGAATGATTGTGCTAACTTTAGTAATCACATGGCTAAGCTACATACTTAACTCCTTAAAAATATAGCTCAGTCAGACCAGTTGTGAAGGAGACACCGATATGTTCCATCAGACAATGAGGAAAAGTCTGCGCACCATAAGAAAATTACTGCAGTCCGTGTGCGCGCAATCAAGTCAGAGTGGTGAGGCAATTTTTACAATGTCATCAGTACTGGAATAATGTATCTTATACCATTACAGTGCATAAATTAGAAAGGGTTCAGAGATGATCCACAAGGAACAATTCCAGTAACAGAAAACAGACATTACAGAAGATGCCAGGAGAGCAATCAAAAAGCTAGTTAAGGAAAAGCTAAATAAAAAGTGGAAGGGAACTTTGACACTAAACTCTACAACACAATAGGAAAAAAAAAAGTATCACTAGACCCTGCAATCCAGACATTTAAGAGCAAAGACTTTTAGGATTGTTTCCTAAACAAACAGTTGATTTTCTGTCATTGGCAATTCTAAAGTTAGTATTTGGCAATTTTGTAAATAATATTACCTAGGACACACCTGGGGAAATGTAGCTTCTGTGCATCCTGTCATGAAGTCAGACTAACCATCCTTTTTCTATCATCTACTCAGGAAAAAGGATCCTGGGTACATCAAAACCCAAGCTGAAAAATGACACACACACGTGACTCACTTGAATTTCAGTAATTCCAATCCATGAACTGCCTCAAGAACTTCCCTTAGCTGGTAATTCCTTGGTCCTGCAGTTATAGTTGATAACACACATCCCACCCCCCTCCCCTTGAGAACCAGGACAGACAGTAGCACTGAGAGGAATGTTTCCTCTGCATAGACCTTAAGGATTGAACCTACAGCCTTCAGCACAATTTTCTCTCAAAAATCCTCATCCAAAATACAATTCCGCATACCACAGTTGCACTCCAGATCACAATATTTAGCTGCAAAATATACTTATTTCATTTCTAATGAAAATTTCCACCCATCCGCTGTGTAATTTAGCTGTGTATTTAGATATGTAGAATTCGGCTTTCAGGCATCTAAGCTGAAATTTCAGCTATGTTCTTCCTAGTGCAGTGAAAGAAAAATAAGCGAAAATAACTTGCACAGAAAAGGGCAGAAGCTGCTGCACTGGCATATACTGCCAATAGCATACGTGAGAATCGCTACTTGCGTTCTCTCGGAAGTGCTGAGGTGTGCAGACTAACAGCGAGGCTGCCCAGCGAGTTCGCAGCAGGACTGGTTATCTGCCTGAACAAGAGAGGTGCTTGCTCATTCTTACTTGTTAATCCGTGCTGTCAGGAAGAGAGGAACGTTAGGACAGGGGAAGTTCTACATGCAAGGACTAGCGGGATTAACACAACAAAACCAAACACAAGCAATCAGTGCAGTGCAGACTCAAAAAAACTTGAGTAAATAACCCATGCTTTTATACTTGACAACTCTCAGAGAACAGCTAAAAACAATTCAAAAAACAGAAGAAAGAAATCCCGTATATATTGTATGATATGAAGGAAATGGCCTGCTGCAGTTTCTACTGGACTTCTAGCAATATCTACTACCAAACCACAAAGATAATTAAAATAATTGAACATTTTTCGCACGGTTTTACTCAACTTCCTTATTTACTCCAGGCAAAATCCTTCTTTCAGATCCCCATGGTTATCGGCCTATATTCCTCTCCGTAGAAGCAGAATGGAGCTAGATTATTTAGGAAGAAGTTTTGCACTAGTTATAGTGGAATAAGCCTGGAAAGGATTTTATTACCTTGTATTGAGGAACTTAGATGATCCTGCTAAAAAAAAAAAAAAAAAAAAAAAAAAATTTTAATTTAAA
>KL280208.1:59472-88087 GCA_000699545.1 Podiceps cristatus | reverse complement strand
CAAAACATTCTGTGATTCTATGATCACAACACAAAGTAGCTAACAACCCACGGGTTTGGGATTTTAATGAGTATTACAGATTTTTTAAGAATTTTTTTTTTTTTTGCTAAATAGGATTACCAATGTGCATAGCATTTCAGAATTCATTGAGGAAAGCCTGTTCCAGTTCTAAGCAATTTACAGTATAAAAAAGATATATAACACCAAACAATGACTGGAAACAATACTGCAGAATAAATCAATAAGAGTGTGGTACAAAGGTAAGACAAACCCAGCAAATTTCATCCTGCTTTTTCTGCCAAGTCAGTAAGTCTTGATTCTTCTTGGGTTAAATTACACTGGATAAATTATAATGATTCATTAAAGAGTAGTTTCATAAAAAGACTTTTCACGTTTAAAAAGACTGTTTGTTTCAGATTGTATCATAGTTCCTGATATCCTAATTCTTTTCTTTCTGAAGCCTTTTGCAAACTGCTGAAGCATGATACCTTTTACTGTGCCAAAATACAAACCGATAACCATTTCACTGTTTTCAGTTCAGTTCTCTCTCATGTTGCTCATCTGTCTTATTACAGCAGCCAAAGGTCAAAGTGGACAGAGCGCGGACACAGGCAAAGATTAATCAGACAGAGGTTAAGTGATGGAAAATGAAACAAAAGAGCAGAAGTGTTGCAGCACTTTTCCAGCTTACCGTTAGAAATGGCTGACAGCTTTCCTAAGGTTTCATTCAAAGCTCCCAGGAGAATGGAATTCTTCTCATCAGCATCTTTCAGCCTGTTCTGCATGCTGTCCAGGTTATCTCTGTTTTCTGTAAAAAGTGCACATAGTACAGAAGCTTTAACTCTTTGTTTCCACTATCCTTTCTTTGCACTTAATTTGAAACAGATAATAATGAGTAAGACATTTATCATTAAGATACTATATTGTGTAAATATGGAAGTCCAGTAAAACTGGCTGTAGGGTTCACTGATAACCTCCTGTTTCCTTAAGTTCCCTACCTCCACAGTATCTAAATGTTTGAGTTCCTTGTGCTGTTGTATATTTATCAAGGTGTTCCTAAGGTGTACAGAGGAAAGAAAAAAACGACAATCACTGATGGTATGATTTATGCAAATTCACAAAATGACCCACTGACAGACTCAACAAGTGTGATGGGTAGTCACTTTGATTCCTAGATTAAGCTACAACTGATTTTTTTTTCCTTAAGGTGGTTGTCCGGGTTGAATGAGTTGATCATAATGTGAAAGAGGCAAGAATGATTAGGTCAGTTTACTGTTGCAATTAGGCTGGCCAGAGCCCAGTTCTCTTGGGTTTTCTCAAAGATAATTAATGTTGACATAACATCTGAGGAAAACACATGAGCACTGATGAGGAGAATACACTAACAACAGGTTATTATGTAGTAATTTCAGGGGGAAAAGCCCTTATAGTAAACAAAACTCAAAGCTAAGAATTTGTTCAAATCAAAGAACTAGTATGAATCAAAGGCACAGGTGTGTCATATTTGGTACATTACAGATGAAACTGTTTTTATCCTTTACGGGTAAGTTCCTATTCTTCAGCAGCTTTGAATAAAAATTACGGAGTTTTTGGGAACAGTATCTAGCATAATTTTTCAAACTCTCAGAAGTGATATTCCAGCTAATCTTTATGGCTATTTATACAGACATTAATTCAAAATTTAGAAGTAAAGTTTGGCAGAAAATGGTCGTTAATGCTTAAACTACTACCTTAGGGGGCATTTTTCATCATTTCTTCATATCAATATAGAACTCTTTGGAACAGAGAGCTGGTAACTTCTTACCTTAAAGGCATGCCCTACTAGGAAACTAATTCAACATCTCTGTGTTTGATAGCAGGAAGGGGAGAATAATTTGTAGGAAAGGAGTTCAGGGTACAGAGTAGGACTGTGATCTTCAGATATGTGACAGATTATTGAAAATAAACACCTAGGTTTTGGATACTAATCCAAGTAGATACTGGGATAGGAAAACATACTGGATATGAGGTTTCCCAGTGAATTATAGTCACATACTTGTCAAAACCAAAAAGCACCTCTTTTTATTAAGGGACAATAATCAGATGTATCATTGGTACTACAGCATCTCCAACAGATCAGGGCTGTAACCCTTTTGTGAGAGAATAAACAGAATAATAAATTAAAACAAGGGACTGTGGTTCACGTTCCACAAATTGTAAATAAGTAAGGTTTCTTAAAACTAGATGTGCAAGAAGCAATTTGTAAAGAGAAAAATCAAACAAAATGTATATTGCCTACAAGAAATCATTAACTAATTTTTCCATCCAAAATAGCAGAAGGACTTTAAATGAGAATCATACTTTTGTTATTAGACCCTTTGCAATGTCATTCACGAAGAAATCTGTTGGCTTTATTTAAATTAGAGGAACACAGAGGACTGCAGGAGCGCCTGGAGGTAAGCCTTTCCTTACTGCGAAGTGTCCTGCAGAGGAACAGGACACTTGTGTGAACTGTAAGAGGCACAGTTAACACTAGAATGAAGTTGGGAAGAATCATATAAATTATAAGATCACTCTTCTCAAAAACACCTTTATTTTTAAATGACAGGTTTTGTCTCCCCTGCTGAATGAGGTTACTGGTAATCTGATGTTGTGAAACCAGTATGAATTCATGAAATCCTGGTCTTAAATGCTCTGAGACTTTATCTGAGTTCATTTCTTGTTAAGTAATAATACCAAAAAACCAGTTTTAATTTCTTCCATTTAATTCTGAAATTATGGTCTGCCTGATATTTCCTTGGTGTTTCTGGTGCCTTTTGGGATGTTATTGTTTATAAAGTGTGTTAATATTGCCGAGATATTTGATTCATTTCTAGTGGTGGTGTACTAACTTTGTTGCATACTCTTAAATTATCTCTTTTTCTCCTCTTTACTCTGCCAGATACAACATTATGCTAATTATCTCCTGGTTATATTTCCAAAGAATCATGTTTCCAGACTTCTGTTTTCAGCTTTGTAACCATAGCAGCAAACTGATTTTTATGGATTTTAATAAGAGAAGTTTCCCTAGAACTCCTGAAATTGAGTACTGAGACTTCACCTGTTAAATATTTTTTCTTTTAAACCCTCTAATACATTTTAACTGTGTTTTTTAAAAATTACAATAATAAAGCCATAAATAAGTACCCTGAGGGAGGCTCTTGCACAAAGAGATGTGAGGAGATACTAAGGCCTGTGTCAGCTTTTCAAAGAAATTGTTCATTTTGCACAGTGATATTAACATGAAGCTATATTTTGAATTAACTTCCCATATTGTAATCCAGATGGCCTCTTCGGTAAGCACTGAGCTAATTTTGTGCATGAATCACGAACTGAACTGACTTCTCATCAGCTTTTCCCCATCCTTTAATTATTAGCATTTATGAAAATGCTGGAGCTATGATTTGAGGGCCTGAGAGCCTCCAGTTAATCATAGAGACTGGACAAAATACGAGCAGCTACAATCTAAGTTTTTCCAAACTACATAGCTTATCTGACTTGGAAGAAGTTAGTGGGTCTGCACTGACAGATGCCAGGCACTGTCAATTCACATTAAAGCTTAGGTTGAGGAGTATCCTGAGAAATTTATCTCAATCCCGTTTCCACTTGATTAGCTCTGCACAGAGATGGCACAGGATGCCAATCAATGCACTGTTTATTGTTCAAATCAACAAAACTATTCTTGCATCACTGAAATTAAACCCTAAAGAGTAAGCAGGATCATGAAAGTATGGGCCTTTAAGTTTTCTGGCTTGGTTAACATGAACAAAGATTTTCAATTTCTGTTTATATTTCCATAGTTAGACACTGCATTAGAGAATAAAGCATCATCGCTTTTTCCTCTGAGCGAATAAATTGAAGTGAGTCAAATGGAAAAAAAATATAAATCCCTGCACTCATATATTTCATCTTAAGGTGAACTTAGGAACTCGCTTACCGTTTATATGCAGTGATCTATTTTTACAAGAGGCAAGTTTTTACAACCACATGCAGACCACATGCATAGGTGGCACTGGTTAATTACTGATGATGTGCCACTACTGCAATGCCAGTTGAAACAGATGTCTTCTGATTGTATGACCCAATGCAGTTTTCCATATGAAACTGTCCAAGAAGACATCATAAGGCTATGCTACCCAATGCACATACCCCAAAATCAGAATAAAGGTGGAAATATATCAAGGAGCAACATATGCAGCTGTTACTGATTGGATACTGCGCAAATGAACTGGCAGTTACACACATGCCTTTCTGTTATCTTTGCTTCTTCCAAACAGCATTCTTGCTTCCTATACAGAGGAAACTGGGCTACAAGCTACGTTTTTTCCCTCTAAACCAAGTAAGACTTAGAAACTGGCATTAGAAACAAACAGGGGAGAGAGATGTAACTAGAGAAATGCAGCTCATGATGGTTAACATTTTAAAAAGACCCTTTCAGCACTGACTGCAGTTTTTGTATGAACATTATGTTGGTCATCAAACCAATGCAATAATTTGGTGAATGCAATATGCCAGGTCAGCAAAAGCACAAAGCAGAGGAGAAAATATAAACAAGGGATTTAGCTCTGCCTATCAGCTGGAAAATCTTTTAGCTAAAAATATCTGTGTGTTGTCAGACAAGACAAGTGCCCCTCAAGTTGTCAATTCTTAAGCAAAAGAAATGACATGAGCTGAATTTCAGTAGCCACCTGAAAGCAGTCTCCACCTGAAGAGTTTATACATCTTATTTTTGCTTTTCATTGATCACTTTTGACAAAGTCTCTATATAGTCTCAAATCTGCACTGGGGTAAGTATATTTTTAAAACAGTAAATTCAAAATTTTAAGGAAGAAAAATTGCTCCTGGCAAACTGAAAATCCCTCAAGGCACAGAGAGAATGAAGCTGGCATGCAGCAGCATTCACTCATTTGTAGCCAAAATTTCAAAACTCCTCCTTAGCCAGACCACTACATACAGATTTTGCTTCTCCCACCAGTGTTATTCCTTCTAACTCCTAGTCCCACAGAGAAAGAAATGACTAAATCTCCATTTTAATAGCTTCTGTCAGAAGCTTTGCTTTGTAAGGACCGTTTCAGCACTTTTTGGTGGTAATATAAAACATTTCCGTGATTAACAGCCGTTTTATAACTCAGGTAATTGGCCACAAATCAGGGAATGTCATAATGTACCAAGAAAAAGACTCCCACCTCCATCACAGCCCAGCCTGGATTTTTGGAGTGTATATTAGTTGAGTGGCTTACGAGTCTTCATTACTTTAACTAATGTACTACCTGTAGTGAAGACAGAGAAATTTTAAACTAATGATTACTTCTGTCTACCAGATCTTTATATAGAGTGCCCATTACCCATCCTGCACTTCCAGTCAAGACTCTGAACAGAAGAATCATCAGAAAATATCTGTTAGTTGGACAGTCAACTCTCACTTTCTGTTGTGGAAACATCAAGACAGCCAGAAGGGATTGTGTTCATAATACTAATAACATCACCACTTTGAAACAAAGGCAGGGTGGGGTAAAGAAAGAAATCTAAGAAATCCATCATTGCATTTTATTCTTATGCGTCTGCATTCTGGGCACAACGTTAACTGATCTCTGTGGGTCAAGCTGTGGAGCATGGCCGTGTTTTATTAGATGCAAAAAGGCGTACTGTGAAAAGTTCAGAATGTTTGTACGAAGCACTTTAAGACATAACAGGGAGCATTAAGAAAGCTCCATCTCATTACCCTTCAGTATGGGGCAAGAACATAGACAAAGATCTCACACGTGCATTTTAAGCACTGCTCCATGCTTGCATTACAATTGCTTTATGAATCTTCAGGCTGTTTAGACCTTTCCTTCTGGGTTGTTCAGCCTGGAGAAGAGAAGGCTCCAGGGAGATCTTATTGTGGCCTTTCAGTACTTAAAGGAGGCCTATAAGAAAGACGGGGAAAAGCTTTTTAGCAGGGCCTGCTGTGATATGGTTAATGGTTTTAAACTGAAAGAGAGTAGATACAGACTAGACATAAGGAAGAAATTTTTTACAATGTGGATGGTAAAGCACTCCAACAGGTTGCCAGAGAGGTGGTAGAAGCCCCATCCCTGGATACATTCAACACCAGGTTGGATGTGGCTCTGGGCAACTGGATCCAGTTGAAGATGTCCCTGCTCATGGCAGTGGGGCTGGACTAGATGGCCTTTAAAGGTCCCTTCCACCCAAACCATTCTATGATTCTATGACTATCTTAAATTACTTAAATAACTTAAATTCTCACTGGCATAAAATGGGAGAAAAACATACTTTTTCCAAAAATCTCTGAAGTAATTTCTTACTGAGGTTGTAATACATCTTTTCTCAGGGTTAAATTGGACAGTCTTGTGAGCACATGGAATTCACATGTATCCAAGTACAGACACTATTTTATTTTGTCCTTGAAAGCAGGGCACTGAGCTATGTGGAACACACGATTACTCCATTATAACTGCCTAGGGGGCCCAGAAAGTTACGGACTCCACTCTGGGGCATCTAGCCTGCTCAGAGGAACGCTGCGGCGGGTACGAGGCAGCGCTGCCATTTTAGTGTTTCCTATACACTAGCCATGGCAAGCTGCAGCAGGTTGCATTGCAGAAAGGGGCACTAACAGCATCCCTATTTGTTCTACTTCAGCCATGCTACTTTAATTGCACACTGGCCTCTCCCCTTCTAGTTTTGTGATTTTCTGTAACATATTTACTGAAACATGCCCCTCCAGCCCTAACTCTGTACTGAATCTGGCAGTAAAGTCACAATAAAGAACACCCTAAATATACATCCAAGATTTACTAGTAACTGCAGACACATTTGTTTCTCAGAGCTGCTACAAGAAAATAATAATGTTTTTAACTTTCAAACAGTGTATGACAGTGAAATGTAATTAATGACCTTATGAAACATTATGCTTTCTGACTTTATTAAACATTATGTTTACTTGTTAACTAGTTCTGCAGTTGGAAATCCTAGAGCAGCCAAAACTAAATGAAAGTGTAGCAATAGCCAACAGATGACTAAGTTGTATGGATCTCATCCTTCATGCTGTATGCTTTTCATAATGCATCTCCCAGGAGGCCAATGAAAATTTGTATGTTAAAACCCGAAAGAGTGGGCTCTATTATAAAAATCTGTCTTGTTTCTAATAAAAAGTATTTTAACTACTTTAGCATGACAGGAAAGCTTCAAGCATCATCTCTGTGACAAGCAGTTTAAATCTCAACTTCAAATATTTAGTGTGTGTAATTTTTCTAGTTCTGATGTATGAATCAAACAAACAAACAAAAACTCATCCTGATTTTCAGATCCTATAATGAGCAAAAAATATCACATCATAGCTGTTTTCCTCTCCTTGTCTTTATTCCTTCCAAGTGCTAAATCTGTTTTCTCACACAGGTTTTCAAGTCCTATGCTTTTCCCACCCTTGTGGGTAATTCCAGATTAACCCTATTATAGCTTCAGCCAATTGAATCAGATTAAAATATAATACATCTAGTATGAAAGAATTTTTCAAAAACTGAAGTGACTGGACACAAGCTTCTAAAAATTTCAAATTACAAAAGTGAGGGGTTTACAATGCACTAATTTGAAATAAACCACAAATTCATCAACTTGAACATATTCTGTCTAGACTAATCAAAATATTGCTCATTTTTTGGATGAAAGACTTTCAAAATAGTTGTATGGAGGACTCAGTTAATTGATCCTACTCTCAGACTTTACTATACCAGTGGCACAAACACTGTATGCTCCTAAGTTGCTTTCTTTGTTATATGTAAAAACAAAGTAATTAAAGCAGTAATGTTTAAGATTTTTCACAAAGGCAGATGTGTGAAACTCAGTGTCGGCCTGCTTGAAAGTGGATAATTGTATCATGCTTATTTCCCCTCAGGTTTAGTTGAAATGAATTATTTTTTCAATTCCTTTCTAAGACTGCTGTGGAAAAAAAAGTGTTGAGTACTGTTAAACAGATGCTTCATTAGTACTGCAATAAGTATTTTCTTAGAGGACCTATAAAACAATCTGTCTGGATAAAGACACGAGAAATAAACTGCTTTTAGTTGCAAAGATCAGGAGATCATTGAATCATAGGCTCAGAATAGATGTCTGTCCAAAGATCATTTTTCTCCTTCTAACCAACAGTCATTCCTCACTTATGTTTGTCTAAGCTGTTTTCAAAGATTTTCAAAGGTCAAATCTCCCTCATCTCTTCAGTAATCAATTCCAGTACTTCTGTATTTTAATTACAAAGAAGATTTTCCTAATATGTGATCTATATCAGTACATTTGAGATATGTTAGTCCCATCTTCTTTGGAGAAACCTTGACATAACTGAAGAACATTAAGTCCCTACTCAATTGTCTCTTTTTCAGCCTACAGATCTAAATTATTTCACTCTTTCTCCTCATCTCTTCTCCACTAGATCTCCAATTAGTCTTCACGATGTCTCATGATGTCTCCAGGACACTCTACAAACCACCTCAGCCCTCATGAAGTTCAGTGCCCAGAACTGTAGCCAGTAACTGCTAAAGCACTAGGAAGGATTGTCTCCTGTAGCTGGGAAAGCCATGCTCCTATTCAGGCATTCCTCTGTGGCATCTGCCTTTTCCACCTCTACCCAGTACATGATCCATGCTTCCCTTTACTCTCGTTCTAGAGAAATGCTACTCAGACAATTGCTCCTCATCTTGCATTTCTGCAGCTGATTATACATGTGCATGAAACACCACATGTGTGTCCATACTGACTACTGTCCTACCTTCTCACACTATGACAATCACCAATAATGCTCTCATATATTGGTGGGAAAACATTAAGGACATTATAAGCACAGTCTGACCTGAACCACCAGCTTTTACACCACACGAAACAGCACAGTTCAACACCACCACCTCCCCTTTTTTTTTTTTTTTTTCCCCCCAGTGGAAAAATATTGAATAGAAATTAAAGATGTTTTATTTTTCACTGGGAAACCAAAATATTTGGTTTGGAATCTACAAACTTCATGATTTGAACTGCATTTAGACATATATTTATGCTTTAGGAACATAGAGATATTTTCTCTGTGTGTGCATGTGAGCATAGTAATTTTTCTCTAGCGACACACTTTTAGTTTCATTTTTTTAAGAAAATGCTTAGCAATTCCCTCCCATGACTCTCTGTTTGGCAAACATCTTCATTCTACATCCCTGTGCTTCCTTTTGCTGGCACAATCCCATAAGCATCCTGAATAACGTGGTACCTCTGACTGGCATTGCAAATTGTGCTTCTGTGTAGATGAGAACAAAAATGTAATGCTGGCCTGGGTTTTGTGTTAATTTTCTGCTAGAGCATTCAGTAAATCAGAACTAGTATTTCCATCCCCCTCTCTTCCACACTTACTCTTGCCCTTACTGTAGTTAGCAAGAGAAGACCAAGGCTCCATCCTCCTCAGCCTTCCTGTCCAAGAGATAAGCATCCCTATATAACACCTGGATTCAAAACAGGAGAATCATTTTCATTGATGCGTTGTCCAATTTCAAATCAGGTAATGAATTATACTTTTTTCCTATTGACATGGCTTCTTCATGCTGGAAGCACAGCAGTCTCCCAATGTTTTTGTTGTATTTAGCATTATGTATCGAGCATACAAACAGGAGGGGAACCAACTTTTTAAAAGGGTAGAAAATGGCAGGACAAGGGGGAACGGATTAAAGCTACAGGAAGGAAGGTTTAAATTAGATATTAGGGGGAAGTTTTTTACGGAGAGAGTGGTGAGGTGCTGGAACAGGCTGCCTAGAGAGGTGGTGGATGCCCCATGCCTGGAGGTGTTCAAGGCCAGGTTGGACGGGGCCCTGGGCAACCTTGTGTAGATTCAGGCCTGGAGCTTGGTGTCCCTGCCTGTGGCAGGGGGGGTGGGCCTCTAAGATCCTTGGGGTCCCTTCCAACCCAGACCATTCTATGATTTAAAGGGCCTGAATGCCATATACTGCACATACCTTTAACATCATTTTCTGACATCTTGGCTTCATTAAGGACCCTGAAGCTTTGCTGAAGAGTGGTCTTGGCGCCATCCTTCAACGATCCTTGAGGACCAGATGTCTGTAGACAAACAAGCAGTGTCATACATACAGGAAAGTCTGAAGTCACAAAAGATATATGAAGATGATCTAAGTGAACAGTCATCTAAATTTTAAGTGAATGTCAGTGTGCTCTGAGTTATACTCCAATGCTTTTATATTGGTCTACAGGAGACAAAAAAAAAATCTAATTAATTTCCTTTTATTTTTATGGGAAGTCAGATCTCCATCTTCTCCAGATGACTTTAGTAAAAAGAGAAAATTTTTATAGTGTTCAAGAAACAGGTTTGACTCTAGGAGCAAAACTTTGTCCAAAACAAACAAACAAACAGATATTTCAACTTGAACATGGGTTTCTCCCTCCAGCTACAGATACACCAGCATGCAATACATTATTTCTCCCTAACAGCAGCTACAGTACCTTCAGAAACCAGACTGGCTCTGATGATCCAAATTCTAATACTGATAACAGAGATTCCTTTGTGGTTAAATTCAAGAATTGTAATTGCTACATCAGTGAAGAAAATATGATACAAAAGAAATAGAGTTTGAAAAGAAGGGCATTAATCTGAAAGACCTTTATTACTAAATAACCATTCTTCATCATGTCATGCTATTTAAAGACCTTTCCTTTGAAAAACATCCATCTCTCTCTTCAGTGCAGAGACTGATCAATAGATAGAATGATTTTTCTAAATTAGATTAGTATTTTCAGTTGGTAGGAATTGCTCTAGGTTCGAGAACCACTTACTGTTCAGTTTGTAAGACTGAACTCAGGTCACACATCATACTGAATACATTTCTTTGAGAATACTCCTGACAGCCAGATAACATTCTATATTAGTCATGGGTCATAGCCTTGTAACCAGTATGTAATTAAGAAGCAGCTACTTTTCATTTTCCAGGGCAGATACGTATACTGAAAAATTAACTGTGTGTCAATTAAATGACACAGTTATTATTGCTATTCATTACTTATATAATGAGGAAGCCCAGAGGTGATATTGCACATACTACTGAATCTTTGTTGTTTTTTGGTGGCACTGTAAAAACCATATATTGGACTTACTCATTTCTTTTTCTTTTAAAAATCTTAGGGAATGCTTTGGATGCTTTCAAAATTCAGAACCAAGTTTTTTGTTATGGATATCTCATGGCATATGTTGCCATGTCACATAGATTATTAAAGATGCCTTGTACTCATACGTATGCTTAAATGCTTATGTAAATATATGCTTAGCTTTCATCATACAGGCTAAGGGATTGTCAGAAGTGAGGCACATCTAACTGCCATATTTCCAAGTTCACCTGAAATATTAAGCTGTGTACACAAATTCCTTTCAATGTCCACAGAAACTGTATGTTCAAAAGATGAACCAAAGAACCAAATTAGTTTCTTACAGATTTTCTTTATCACATAATACAAGCAGCATTAGTAATAGAAAAATGCATATAAACCCAGGGAAGGAAAGACTGCTCCTGAAGGAAGAATGTTTAGCCAGATTTTGTGGCAGATGCACCTGTCAAATCAGATAATACTTCTATATTTCTTTTCCCATTAGCAACAGAACCCAGGGTATGACCACTCTGTGACCATGGACTTCAAAAATAAAGTTTGTTATTATTATTAAATGACTAGGCATGGTTGGTTGGCTATTGAAGCAGTTTATATTCAATAAAATAAAGTTGGAAGTCCAGATTTACAATGCAAAACCAAGTTGTTCATCAAATCAGGGATAATAATTGGGCATGTGCTGACAATTAGAAACAGATTTTAGCATATAGTTAATACTAGAAAAGCCCCTTCAGAGACAAATATGCTTGCACTGATTAACAGCTTTGTTTTGTATTTATTTTAAAATAATTCTGCAAGGGGGAATTAACTAAGACATCTGATGTAAAGCATACTTTTTCTGCTAGCTTTTCTTGTGGCTTATGAGGCATTGAGTTATGATGAAGTCAATAACAAAAAATTTTTTTGCCTTTGTGTGAGGTGAGTTTGTGTGCTTCTGGCAAGCCTGGGTCATGATGAACCCCTTCATGATTTAATAAGACTGACAGCCAAGGGTCTTTGATATTATTTTCTAAATTGGGACACTTGCTGTAAAAAAAAAAAAAAAAAAAAAAAATTGTGATTCAAGATAAATTGGAAAATTGCAGGGTCTCAGGAATCTAATTTGTTCTAATTCTGCCTCTTCCAGAGTGTCTATAACCTGGGGACAGTATCTTCCTCTCCCTGTGCCTTCCCTTCATGCCCCCTGCCCTCCCCATGCAAACTCTGGGCAGCTCGACTGCTTGTAGCATTTTGTGGCAGAAGAGGGATCTCATTATGTATCCAAACAATGCAATCTCAGTCATGGTTTAGAGGCATAAGTGCAGCTATAATAATATACTGCAAAATGCTGCCACTGAAACTACACATCATCCTTAATGGTCTGGTTTTTTCCTTTCTGTTGGTTAGCAAAAAATTTAACAGAGTTTAACAGCAAAAAAACCCCCATTTATCAAGTTACAGAAAAACTCTATGAATTGATAATTAGGAGAGAATTTTGGGTAAGGAAAGAATTTAGGAAGACTATCCCCCCTGTCTTCCTTTTTCTGGTATTTCAGTGAATCCTGAACTCTGTTTTTATCAAACAGCCCATCTTCTGCAGGATTGTCAGAAAGATTTCATTTCAGCCCATAGCCTGGTGGGTGATGGCACTTCTGGGATGGAGGACATCCCTCCGGATCTCCCAGGGGTGATTGTGTGAGTCACTGACTTACCACATTAACAGAGAAAGTCTGCAAGTTTGAGTAAGATCAGCCATGGTCACAGCGTTGTGAAGAGTCCCACAACAGTGCACGCTAAGGCATGATCTGAACACATATCAAGACTCAGAATTGCTGGGGACTTTGCAGAAAGGATTTTTTTCCTGAGGTGTCATGAATGGATGTAAATGTGAAAGAGGCACCATGTTGCTCAAATCTGCTGACGTATTGGTGATTTTGGTCACATGCAGAGAGGTACAGCTCCAAGCATGGATATAAACGCACTGAGATAGTTTTGAGGATCACATACTTGAACCTACACACGTACAATGTACTTTATATACCTAAGTGCATATTCACATCACTTGAAAATAGCTCTGCTTTATTTTTAAATTAAATTATTTTCTTTTCACATATACTTGTATTCTGGGAAGTTTTCACCTATGCAAGAGTTAGGGCTACTCTCATTTTTACCAGTCCTGAAGATAGGTGAACATTCTGAAGTACCAAACCATTACGAATGATTTGTGCCTCAGGACATCCTCACCAGGAGGATGGGTAGGCAACTTTATGCCATTACCACATAAGGAAACCTAGACACCCAACATAACTGTTGGGGTACCACTGCAAAGAAAGTCAAAAGCAAAGAAGGAATTAGGACCCTAAATACCTAACATGTCCCCTGTGGTTCCAGTTAATAGCCTATAAGCCCTTTCTAAAAAGCCTAAGAATAATCACACTTTTTCAAGATGCATTGTAAAACTATGATTTTGATCTGTAAGACACAAGCTGGATCTGTTAACATGACTCCACTCTTCAAGTCAGATATTGCCTTGGCTAAGCAATGGGATGTTGAAGCTGCTCGAATACTAGAGATTTCTCATCTGTGATAAATTTATTTTGCTTTCAAAAGGGAGAACAAATCCATCACAAAAGGCTTGGGAGGAATTTTTTTGACATATTTTTAATACATTTTTTCCGAGTCATTCATCAGGCTTCCTGCAATCACGATAGATTTTAAGCATCTTTTCATTTTTGCTTTTAGCAACATTAGCTTAATTTGAAAACAAAATAATTTTCCCATTAGCAACCAAAAAAACCCCCAAGCCCCTGAGATATTACTACAGTTCTTGTAAATTATTTACACCAGTGACGTACAGGCTGGAATCTAAAACTCAGTCCTGTCCCTACCATCCTGCTACCCTACCAAATGCACCAGCTTGCTGCTGTTGGGAAACCTTCGTCTCCCGTCCCCAACATTGTAACTGGGCAATGGAAAAGGCTGGGCTAAAGGATGCACATGAGCTTCAGCAGTTTTCTCTGCTATCTGCCAGCACCTGGACATCGGAGTCTTTTACAGAAGACAGGAACCCCCAACTGCTCTCAAAGAAGAAAACATGGCTCCATCTTTCAAAAGGAGGGGAAAGATACGATCTCTGTCTTCTACACAGGGTCCCAAAGAGCACCTTCTTGGAAAGGAGGGGGCACAGTTTCTAGGGGCTTTTCAGACTGAGGGGGCTCAAATCCACAAATGCTGCCTTCTAGGAGAGTGCTTGAACCATGGTGCTCCAGACAGCCCTGAGTGAGGGTGCACTCCTGCTCTTGTGCTGAAGCTCAGCTAAAAGTAAGTTCCTTGGGGCCTACAGAAAGAGGGAGCCTGATTTACCTGGTTAGCAGTTAAGCTCTTCACTTAGGATGAGCAAACATTTAACAGTCTTTGCATAAAAATAAAACAAACAAAAAACAGAATAGTGAAATTATGACTGAACATCACAATTAACATATTTTTAAAATCTGGCCTCAAATCCTCACATGATCATTTACCAAATATTGGTTAAAATCTACCTTGCTCTGCAGCAATTTGATGATACACCATTGGTTACCTCTACTCTACAGCAAGTCAATCACATTTAAAAAGCAGCAGCTCCCTCCATTTTCTTGTTTATCGACTAGACCTCTGTTACACACATACAGCTCATAATAAAAACCAAGCTCCCTCTAATGAATACATGCAATGGAGATGCTTAAAACCTCACCTTAATAATATCTCGGTCTATTTCCTTGCTACTCACTTGCCTCTATTTATATCACATTGTCCATCTTCACCTCCATCCCTTTCAAACTGCCTATCCACTTTCTCTCCATGGTATAATCAGGTGGTTCACTCTCTGATATATACTCTTTTGTAGCCTTACTGTAATTGCTTGTTTTGTTTCTTGACTGCTGTATTTGTCTTTTTTTCCTATTCAATCCTCGAAACTGCTGCCTGCCTCACTCACTGCGAGTCATCAAAGGAGCAAAAGATAGCTATCTGTATTAAATCCTAATGAGAAGAAAAAAAAATAAATCCACTGCTCCTTATTTGCTTCTGCGCTGTAATTAGGAGTTCCGGTAAAACAAATAACTATTTACAGAGAACTCGTGCATACTAATGTGTGAGGTGAAATTTTTTCATCACGACAGAAATCCAGTAATTAGTGTTATTTGAAATTGAAGTTGACAATATAAACAGCCTAAAAATATCAAAATTTTTTGCGCAGTGGCTAGATCACTTCATCCGTCTCCTAAATACAGGCATTTACAGCATGTGATTGCTTTTGCTATTCTTGTAACCCATTTGACTGAAGTAGCCCTCTGCAAGCTACCTTTATTAATGTACAAGTGCTGAAAAGTACAGGTTGCTTCTGTTCATCTATATGTTTCTGTATTGAATATAGAGTCTGGCAATTTCATATTATACTGTCATTTCCTCGTGTGTCTGTGTGCCTGTGAAGTGCATGTCAGTTGCTCTCTGACCAACTTCCACAAATTAGCCATTAACTCCTTTGATATATGACATAAAAAATAATTCTGGCTATGCTCAGAATGTTTTCTGCTCACAGCATACACATTAAGGAGCAGAGTTCCTCATTATGACTTAGGCTGGAAAGCTGACTTTACCTTACAATCCTATTTTTAAAAGTTCCCTCCATTTGTTTCCTCTGAAAATTTGCATGCAGTATCTCATAGTGAGAGTAAGATTTCTTTGCAAAAACCGGCAAAAGAAGCTGTATGGTTTCTATAAATAAAACTTTCCACTCTCCTACAATTCTCCCTTTCTAGAATTCTGCCAGGTGCACGCAGTTCATCCTATGGGCAGAGAGGTGCTTCTGAGCATTTTCAGGGAACTAGAGGGTGAAGATTTAAGGTATAGAGTTCTTTACATGTGTACAAAACATTTGTTAAATACAAACTAGCTTTATTGAGTATCGGTGACCTACACTCCTGACTCAAAGCTGTTGGCTTGAGCCACAAAGACTGAAAAGCAGTAGGCAGAGGGAGGAAGAATAGTAAACAAAGAGGGAAAGAAAAATAAGGAACAGGAGTTAGGAACAAATGGGGATGTAGTCTGAAGGTACATGTAGCTCTGGCAGAGGCATGGCTTTCTGATCTCAACCCAAGAATCTACAGTGGCGAGGGTCTCTAAATAAAGTCCTAAAATGTCATAACATGGATCTGAGATAAGGTGTAGCACAGTTCCACAGCAAATCTGAGCCTTCTTAACAATTTACTTATTTTTCTTACCGCTTGCATAGCTTCATTTGCAAGAGCCTTGGCTTCCTTGGCAACTTTTTCAGCTTCATCTGTGTAATCCTTGATGTTAGTATAAGCATTGAAAGCAAGTGTGGCATTGAAAGAGAGGTTTTTGGCTTCAGCAAGGATTCTGTTGGGATAGGAAAATAAACACACCATTAAACCTGCTATCAGAGCTCAACAGAACATAGTATCCTACTTTCTCAAAGCCAACAGCCTGTATTTCTAAGGTTATTTCTAAGGCATTTCTTTAGAGAGCAATGCTACACTTGAGATTTCAGGAGTTCTGGCATCATGTGTTTAATGGAAATCACATTTTATCTGTGCAGAAAGACATAAAAAACAATGTTCACTAAAAGAGGAGGTTTTGGGAGATAAAAATGGATCAGACACTGAGAAAAGATGCTTGACTGCACTATCCAGATAGCATACATTCATAACATGGGTTTATAGGTTATGTGTTGAGCCAGGCAGCTCAATGAATTTTGCACTGTATGAACATGTGGGATCACCACAGGCATGTTCTAAAGTAGACTCTCTGAACAACTAATTTCTTGGTCCGTCTGCCAAACACAGAAATGCCAGGTTTGGAGATCTCACTGTCAAAACCAAATCCTAGCCGTTAATTCTGCTAACCAAAATGTAAAACATAAGCTATAATGCTTCATATTGACTGGCATGTTCTGTTACATGAAAAATTCCGTTCTAATGACTATAAAGAGATTAAAAGGTAATTACAAACAAATAATATTTCCTGGTGCAGGGACTGGAGCTCAGCCAACTCCCTTCCAGGGGAATTTCAAGCCAACAGGCTAGAGAAATCACTTTTTTTGTACTCTCTCTGTATGATGTATTCAAATATTTTCTAAGAAGTACTGCACCTACAGAATTAACTTGAAGACATCTATCTCAGTATACATTATGCCTAATGCCTATGACGTTTTTCTTGAATAAAGGGTAAATGGGCTAAAATCCCTTTTTGAACTGGACAAGAATGAATTTGAACTTGGACTTTTGCCTCTCTGGGAAATATGCTAACCATCAAGGTGCATGGCAATTTAAAGGAAGCAGCGACTACTCCTGCTGTACCTGTTCCAGTTTGTATGAAATACTTAGTCATTGATACTGTGTGTGTGGAAGAAAGAGAAATTCATGCTCTAACCTGGTAATTAATCTATTCTCTGGGAACTGGGACAGCTGGGCTCCATCCTCACTTCAATGAGTATTTAATGATTTCTACAAAATGCAACAGGAAAGACAAAGGGGACGGAATACTCCCTGGACTCCACATATAGCTAGCAGGGAGGGAGATTCCCTCTAGGCTACTGCAGAAACAGCATGGCTGAGCTGCCTCTGCATCGCTCCTTCCTCAACTACAGATGAGCTCAGTAGGCTGTAGTAAGCCCCTGTGATGCTCTGTTAGAGAAATGAGCAGCTCAGAATAGCTACCTAGCTAGTAGCTCAAGCACTGCTTAGAAATATGGTTCAAATCCCTTCTGGTTAGGTGGGAACTGAACTGAATTTGCCAAATACCAATGACATTTACTCATGAGCAGGCAATCAGCCATAAAGGAGAAGCCTATACTAGTACTTCCTTGTATACAGGAAAAACAACATTTTATCCTGATGCAGGATTACATAGCACCTTGGTATTTCTTTGTCCTTTGAAATAATGTACCTATCTGACCACATTAGAAAATTTAAATTTGAACAATTTACTTTTAGATATAATCTTCAATGTCCTTGATTCTGCATTCTTACTGTGCATCTTAAGAAAGCGAGGCTGATGTCCAGGTCAGATAGAAGTATGCATGGGACTGTTATACCACAGTGAATATGACTTCAAACACTACCCTAAGGCCAAGTTGTCAACCTGCATTAAGACAGAAGCACGTGCACACACAGCCATAAAGAAGTCTATTGAGCATAGTTAAAAAACTCTATATCAAAATATGTCTTGCCAACATTTCATTAAGGAGGCAATTTCTGTTTACATTTTCTCTACAACTTAGTTCCTCCATGCCAACTTCCCATGTATTTGGATATTTATATCCAAACTCAGTACTGTGGTTGGATGTGACACTAGTCACCTCCTTTAGGCCTGGAGGTGCACCACAAAACTGACATGTTCTAATCAGACGGTGCACATACCATTTACAAAAGCCATGCTTTTCTAGAAACAGTGCCCTTCAAATCCTTTTTACTCAGGAAGCCACAGCTATCATTATTTTATGTACTCCTCAAAACATAAATTAGACTGACTACCTAGAGTAGTGTGACTACACTGTATATAAAGCCAGTAATTTTACAAGTATCAAGACACTTTTTCAGAGGTAATTCTGTGCCCTTTCCTCAAAATTACAGATGTTGGCAAGAAAAACATGTGATAAGCATCTGCTCACAAGTCTTTAGGATATTAAAGTCTTCAGGTAGATCTAAAAGATGTAAGCAACAAAAAAAGAGCATATTGTTGACGTTAAAAAATAATGTATCTTTTTTACTGATGCAGTGCTTTTGAGAAAATAAAACTCTGAAGCTATGCTAGGCAGAATATCCACAATCTATTTCTGAGTATTACAATTGGAAATAACACTTACTATTTATGGCTTGCTCTCTTCCATGGAAAAAGCACGATAGAACAAAAGATATCTTCCCTCTTCTCCCCCAAAACCCCCAACAAACCCAAAACAAACAAAAAAAATACCCTTTACCCTCTATTCTTTCCAGGAAACTATATTCATGATGAGTTATAAAGTATCATTCTTCTCAAAAGGGCTGTGGTAATATAAACCAAGGGCATTGAAATTCTCACTTATATTTAGGAAAGTGATAGAAGTACTTAGGTTTAAGCACTGTGGCCCATGACATCTACTCCATTTGGAAGAGTGTTTTGAAACCACTACAGGGATTACTGTCCATCACTATGGGACTATCTGACAGTAAACCAATTAGTACCACGAGACCAAGGGTCTCCTACCAAGATGGTCAACTTTAAAATGAAAATATTGCTTGTTTTTAGCAAATGATAAAGTTCAATTTTTTTCACATCAACATAGCAGTAAGTTAACATACGGTAAATTAAACTGTGTTATGAGTGCATCTAAGGGCGTGCATCTGTTTGACACTAATGCAGCCTCAAGATGTATGAAATGGTTCACAAGATACACACACAAATTAACCATCTGGATAGTTGTATAGTGATATAGAACACTGGTTATTTGTATATTCTCAGTGACAGAGGTCGAAGTCTAAGAAGAATGCCCTTCAATTTCTGCCAAGGAATTTTATGAATCTGCTTCATGATTTTCTCATTGCCAATGAATGGCTGCCTTACCCATCCAGTATTGCAGAGGATTCACTCAGCTGGTCTGCATGGTTCTCAGCTTGCAACACCTTTTCTGGAAGCATCCTGTCGTGAATTTCTTGTGATAAGTCATCTATTTTATCCTTCAGCTGATCAGACATAGACTGTATCTTATCTGCAACGCCTTCTACATACTGAAAATGACAAAAGAAAGGCTTTTAAGCAGTTGAATGCAAGCACTTTGTAGCCATTTTTATATTTTTCTTGTGAGGTATTATCTCCTAACTTACCCATGCATTAAGACTTCAGGGAGCTAATATGGAATGGCTGGACTGCAGAGCAGAGGGGAGACAATACAGTATTCCAAGAGCTACTTGCCTCTCTTGAGCTTAGTAGTTTTTATTTTACAATTAAGGAACAGCACAGTTTAAAAGCTTATGAACTCCAATTTGGATTTCTTTCCTAAATGTAGATGCATGCATAGTTGATCTAAATTGTTGTTGCTGGGCTCCACAATCACAATAATAACTAACTGATGACAGAAGTTTCATCTTTTAGGACCCTTTGAGTGACTCCAATGTTTTTTTGCTTATTAAAGTATCACTGATTAGTAAGAACTATACTTTTTGAAGACCTGCCATTCCTGTTCAAATAAACCATCTCAAAATCTCGAAGTGTTTTCCTTCCCATTTTTCCAAAAGCCATTTACCATTCATTCTAGCAATTTTCAATGCAAGATGGAAATGTTTCCAGAACCAATGATATTTCAAGGTTGTTTTGTTATGTTTTTTAGCTAAGGCACTGATTTCAAACTCTGTTGATAAAACTTTTAAGGCAGAATTTTCAAAAACATTACGTAAAATGAGAGTCCAATCCTCTCCTTTCCTGATCTATTTAGACCTAGAATTGTTGCCACAGGCAACAAATTATTTCTGAAGTTTCCTTCTGATATGCGCACACAGTTTTTGTGTAGATAAATCTACATCTAGATCAGAGTCATAGTGAGATTGTGAATGGGTCTGCTGCATCTGCAATTCTAAAGATAAAGTCAGTACCGCAATCAGAATACCATATTTATAAAAGAAGGCAGAGTCCATGAAAAATTATGAGCTAGCTCTTTATGTAATCCAATGAATCATTGAAATCTCAAAGTTAATCATTTTTAGATACTAGATTAGCTTTTCTACCATACAGCAATGGAAAAAATATTTCTTCCAATTCAAATATTCCAACATTGATAACTAAAAATAAAAATTGGGTGTTACTTTAATTATCTATTTTGCTTCCATAATGATGCTTCGTTGTACTAATTATCAGATAAAGATGATAAAACACTCACCTCTACAGCTAAGCTGATTTCATTTGCAAGTTTGTTGGCTTCATTAAGGACATCATTCCCTTCCTGCAAGGTCCTTTCAACATCTTGTCTGCCATCTTCTACCGCTTGCTTCTTTTTCTATAGGAAGTGTTCACACACACAAAAAAATGAGTTGTTTACTAGAATGGGGATGCCAGTTCAAATACCAGCGTCCCAATACAAGACTGCACTTTGTCACCATGCCACAATGCCACTTCTGGAATTCTCTGAGCTTTCAGAGCAAAGACAGTGACAACAATAAAGCACATATAATGTAAGGTATCTTGCCTTTGCCCTCCTGACCCCCGTTTTGTATCCCCCTCCCACACAGTAGGTTTTTTGTTGCTGTACAACAGAGGTAACTGACTGTCGTGAAAAATGAATCAGAAACAAGTTAGAAATCCTAATCTTTACCCAGATATGCAAGTTCCTCATTTTGACAATTCCCTTCTCTGGCTATGAAGGCAAAAATTATCAAAATATTCTGCTGCTTTCCTATTTATGTCCACTGGTGTTTCACTAACTACTGGATGTAAAATAAAAAAATGATGGTTTGGAGCAACCTTAGGATTCTTGATTTTCCAATTAGTAAAAATACTACATATTGTGTAGAAAGGATGGACTTCTGAATAAGTAACTGGCAATTTCCTTTCAAGATCCACTCAGTATCACAGATTAGTTTGATAGAAGAACATGGCATTCTAGCGTTAAGAGTGCTGTGGTGGCTTCTTGGTCAAAACAGGGTCAAAATAAAGCAAAAACACTCCTCAAAACAACCAGGTGGGCAGGACTGATGGAAAGGATGCCTTCAGACACTCTGACACTGTGATGCAGAGAATATTTTAAAAACTGAGATATCTGGTAATTTCTCCAACCTTTACCCATCCACCTTTGGGAAGAAAATGCACAGGACAGCGATCATTTAACTTCTGTACAGCACCATATTTCCGTAATTCAATCAAGCCCACAAATCTCTGTTGAGAACCGCGGTCTCGGAACTCTAACCTCATCATTGTACATAAGGCGAAAGCTCATTGAGATACAAACAGAGCTGAAACATTTATCTTCATTAGGTTGACTCTGCTCTTTATGTCTTGGTTAAATGCTTGTTAATGTACAATATAATATGCTCTTTAAGTGTCTGCAATTTAAATTAAATCACAAGCAGACCCCTCTGCTATGAGGGAGATCATTTATAACAGCTACTAACTACAGAGGATAGAGTTTGATTTATTACTCTGTAATATCCACATACCCCCTTCAGTCTTCTTCCCAGGGGTTGGAGAGGGAGATGAAAGTGTAAGTTTTCTAAGAGCAAATATATGACAGCAAAGATTTTAACTGAACTCCTATTTAAATCTTGAGCACAGGATTTGAATTTTACATGACTATTTATACTGGGGTGAATTTAATTTCCCCCAGAATAATAAATTCAATGCACCCTCCACTCAGTGCTTAAAAGCGGATGATAAAAATTTGATAAAGCTGTGGAGTAATTCTACTTTTAAAAGCCAATGCATTTCCTCATTCTGAAGAATATGTTTCCTTTTAATTAGATCACATATAGTTATATTTAAATAATATTTTTGTTTTGCTTATATTTTTGTTTCAAGATTTAATCATTCAAAATTTCAAATTTTGATCAGACTCAAAGTAATCAAGGATATAAATTGTCAGCACTCACCTCTACCACGGTCATATTTTTTTGGTTGACTGCAGATAAATGATCAGCCTCCCTAATTTTACTCATAGCTTCTCTTAGCAGATCTCGAGCATCATCAACTTTCGTATGGTAGTTTGCTAGCTTGTCCCAGACCTCATTTTTGAGATCCTCATTTTTCTCACTGGGCTCACCAAATAATTTCTTCACCTTGTCCAAAAGATTTTCTGCATTCCTGAAATACATCACCACCCACGAAGTCACTGAGTTCATATTCCTGACACTGAATAATTGTAATATTCTTAACAACATGCAAATGAAATAGACTTCTAAATTAAATCTCAAAGTAATAAAGTGAACACAACAGTTGTTCTTAAACCCTTTCTTAAAGAGATTTTTAAATGCCACTAAGGTCCTAGTTGTGAAGTAGAAAATATTCAAATATTCTCCACTGAAGATTGTTTTGTCCTTTTTGGGGGGGGTTTTTTTGGGTTTTGTTTTGTGGGGTTTTTTTTTTTTTTTTTTGTAAATTGCTATTCTTGAGCTCTGACTGGTAAAGTGAGGTTTTCTGAAACATTTCAACTTGTCAAGAAGATTTCCTTCATTCACATTAATGTGACACATGACACAAAGTGGTTTCCTACCTTGAACTGAATGGGATACGTAGATATGCCTGATTTCAAGCTGTCTTGGAGGGGACAAACTGCTTTAGACAGTGAAAAATCATAAACACTTTCCTGTGAAATAAAAAGTCCCCAGGATCCTTGGATTTATGACTTCCAGTAGCCAAAGAATTTTGCTTATCTGAAACAAATTCTGAGATATTTTTAATGGACTTTGGCAACACGGAAATAGAAAGTGCCTGCTTTTGGCAGCGGATGCAATATTTCTTGATCATCTGAGAGTAGCTGCACACAGGTTTAAAGGACTGGAGTAGTGGGGTCTTTATGCCCTGTCATTTGCCTGCCTCATGATGCCAGGCCATTGGATCAGTTTCATGTGATGCAAAACCACTGCATTAATGCAATGACATTAAAAGGACAGGGGAAAAAGGGAAAAAAAAAAAAAAGGCACTTTCAAAATGATGCTTTAGAGATGAAAAAAATCCTAAGTAAACAGGAACCCGTAAGATAGATAATACCTACAGAAGAAGTGTATTGCACTTCCATGTAGAACAGATTAAGTTTTTCTTCCTGTCTCATTACGGCAAAGTGTCTGAAAAAGCTGTGTGGAAAACAAGAACTGTATTTTCTGAAAACCACTCCAGTTTGACCTGCCTATAGTCAGTTCCATTAGAAACCTTCTAAAAATAAACACATAAATAAATGCACACACAAAAAAAATCTGAGAGGTGGAAAAGATACGCTGACACTGGGCATAATTTAGATGAAGGATCTGAACTGGAGCCAAGGAAAGCCAAATTTTTACCTTAGCTTTGGGATTTTCTGAAATGGACTTTTTTTTTTTTTTCCCCCACCTGCCCTGCCTTTGGTTTTGATGAAAAAAAAATTATTCATGTTGTGAATTTGCAACTGCTGAGGACAAAATCTTTGATCAAAAATTAAATCCCAGTATTGCCACCCTGTCACAGAAGTGCAGAAAGGAATTCAGAATTTCTCCCATACCTCATTGTCTCTGTATAAGCAGCTACTGTCTTACACTTCTGGCAAATTTTGACACCCTTATGACTCTGCAGTACTGAAGAAACAGTACAAGACAGATTCCCTTTTTGTGCCCTTGCCCCATAGCACAGTCCAAACTACCTACCTGTCCAGTCGTCTACCTCAAAACTCCTCATTGGTGCTCTAAAGATAACACTTCCATATCTACCTGTTGTGCGTTTTCCCTCTGCTCTTTCTAATGAAGTTAATAAATCTGCTCCATGTAACCCCTTGCTTTATGTACCAGAATTTCTGTGTGACTGGACTGCATGACATTTCTTGAAATACTGTATCGTACATTTAAGCTGTGCTACTTTCACTGGATACCTTCCTAGAAAAAGAACAAAACTATAAAAAAATGCTTGAAATGTTAGAAGAAACAATCACAGTTCTGGCCTGATGCTTGGAATGCTGAATGGTCTGGATCCTCAAAGGGAGTAGATGGGAAAAAAAGAAAGACCAGTAACTGATGTCAAAATGATTAAAAAATCCCCTCTGTATATATCTATCTATCTATCTATCTGAGAGTCTAAATATGTTAGAATTGTCCTATAGAGAAAAAATGAGAACTATAACATCATGAGTAGCATAGGTAACGTGATCAACTGTCCAATGTCTTTCCAAATACAAAAATGAAAATATCAGGAAGCAATGTGAAACACAGGAGGCATATCTTCAAACATCGTGTGGCTGAGTTATGCAATTCATTCTTACAGGAAACTGGATGATAGAAGTTCACAGTGGCTTAAAAGGCATCAGACAAATTTATGGAAGAAAAAGTCTCACAGAAAGCTATTCAGCATGCTAAATAGAAAAATAGAATTCTGGCTCACAGCGTCCCTTGATAGCAACTTAGTGGCATCCAAGAAAATGTGTAGGAATGTTATAAAATATTGAAAGATTTATTTCATAAGTATGAAAATCAGGGCGGTTTAGGATAGAAACTGGTGTATTTTTAACATGCTTTTTTAAGAGAAAAAATATTGACTAATGTGCCATTTCAGTACACTAAGGCAATCAGATTACAGACTTGATTTGAAAGGTTTGAAGAAAAATAAATGAGGGAAAAAGCTACACATGTAAGAGAAATTTTGCCATCTATGAAAGCAAGAAGACTTTACTTCTATTGTCTTCTTCATTTAACTTTTGAGAAATCACTGAATAAACAGGAGAGGTAAGAAGAATCCACTGATTCTTGTCATTCCGTTCTTGGATGCAATTCTGAAAGCAGAATACAATCACTGCCAAAAGACATCTCACCAAGGAGTAAACATGATTAACTACTTCAAAGTCATCACAAGACTTGCAGAGATATTCAAAAGTAAATAATTCTAAATGAGTCTGTAAGAATACATGTGAGCATAGTGATCCGCACACATGTGTGTGTGCACACACAGTTTTAAGTGTGATTTCTTTTTCTTCATCCTTTTTCCTTGCAGAATGTATCCTATCCACTATCTTACTACGTTACTTAAGCCATTTTACTACATTTTTCTTTAAGAGGCAGTACTTTTATAAAGAGTTCCTGAAAACATTATTTAGGGACTTTTCCTCCCTGTCCTGTAATCCACAGTGACAATTTTTCCTTTTGTTGAGTTAATTGCCAAAATTTCTTGGATCTCAATGACTGCCTATAAAGAGGTAACCCTATCCTTAAGATAAAACTTATAACTTTGATTGAAATCAGTTAGTATATTCATGTATTTTTTAGTATAAAATGTATTCCTTTATCATGAAATCAAAATACTCACTGTGCACACTTCAGAAAGAATGGTAAGACAGAGAAAAGTTCTTTCCCTCAAAAAACCCTACTGGATTTCCTACTCTAGCTACTGGGCTAGAGTAGGAAATTATTTCATACTAGTCTGACAGTTTCATGTTGGCTGTAACATTTGAGGATGAAGAATACCTTGTTTGAAAGGCCACCCCCAAGTCTGCCCTAAAATCGCAGGCAGCACTTTCAAAGGTTTGGCTAAATTTTTCCCATCCCTACTTGTTCCTAGTTTATTTCTATGTGTGAGTGGAGAATGGATAGAAGAAGCTCAGTGGGATCAGAAGAAAAAGCAATAGAACATTGCTGAAAAGTAAGTTTGCAATGTATTCTTTCTTAAGAGAACATAAAGTGGAACCATCAGAATTATGGGAAGAAATACTGTACTGGTAGGATTTTCAGAAAATGATCCAGATAAAGTGTAAGATAGGCAGTGCAAATCTGACCCTATACTGCTTGGAATTCTTAACTAAACTTGTATTCTATTTACGTCTTCTTACAACACGAATGCACCTGATAACTGACATTTTCAGGCCTGAACACCTCTATCCCAGACAGTTTTCTGAGCCATCACAACTTCAATGGACCACATAGCTGCTCAGCTGGGTTACCTGCTAGCTGTCTGCTCTGGTGAAGAGCTAAGCAAAACCTAGCTCTAGAAATACACAGTCTCACTGATACAGAACTAACAGACTACCAGGATTTTAATTGCAAGCCAAGTATTTTTCTGGATCAGGTAAGTTTTCAGCATTTTGCAAAATGTTTTATAAAGAGCTGCCAATATCATTATATATACCTATGAAGTTTTTATTTATAAAGAGAGCTAAATAAGCAAACCCTGGGATTTTGAACCGTGCCACAGCGTCTAATCTACTCTATTCTATATATGGCAAAATACATCCTTTTGAATGTTTATGCTACTGGACAGACTTTGCAGACAGATAATATTTTTATTAGACCAATTAGTTTTCCAGAAAAAAACCCAAGCTTCTAGACAGGCTTTTTAGTACAAAAGCCATTCATCAGGTCTGAAGCAGAGCTAAACACAAACTGAGAAAAATTGCCTAGAATTTGATTAGAAATATTGTTGGTACCTGTGGAGCAGAGAAGTAATTTCCTAGGGATTGCTTTCCACATACATAAGCATTTCCAAAAATGCAAATGCTACATTAACGGATATGAAGTATTAGACTTTGCTTTCCTTCACATTTCTCTAAGCCTCAGCTTGAAAACTTGGTTGGAAAAGATGACAATCACATTTACAGGAGACAGATATTGTCACTAGGAGGTTGAAGACTAAGGTCTCTCTACTCACTTTAATTCATCTTGAGCTATTCTTTCTTGCATATTCAGGTCTCTGCTTCTCATCTCTGCAATCATCCTGTCAGCCTCACTCTGCAGTTCTGGAAGACTCTTCTCCAAGGTCTCATCTTGGGTTCTGAGTGTCTCATTCAGTTTTACAGCATCTTCATTTGCAGCTGCAGGGGGTGAAAACATATTTATGTAGGTAGTAAATAAAAACAACAGAGAGGCTTTAAGCATCTGCCCATCAACTCTATCGGCAAGTGGAATGCAACGTGAGCTGGTTTTTGAAGGACGGTTAATCCAATGACCAGTAACAAACAAGAAAATGTTAAATGTTTAATCAAACCTTTTATTATAGCTCACTTTTAGGCACAATAATTCAAGTGAGGAAGTCTTTATATCCAGCATAAGAAATATATTGCTCCCTTCCTCCTCCACTCCGCAAAAAAGAATTTGCATTGAACTTTTGAAACAGAAGATATTGCTCACAGAATTAAGGAGCAGGCAATACAAGCAATGAAAATTAGATTTAAATTACTTTTGGGGAACTGCAAAATATGTCATTTTAGCACTCAGATTTAACGGTGCTAAGAAGAATAAATGATTGGGAAATTTCAGAAAAAGGAGAGAGGAGTGAAAGACACCCACAGATGTCTAAACCCGCTCATGTGTTTAGAAGCAGATACTCAGAAATGGAAAAGAAGGTTATGAAGGTTTGGAATATATGATGGTACACTGTAAACGTATTATGTGTTTGGAACAGCTGAATTATTCCTAACTGATAAAGCTGTATATATGGTGGCATATTCAAGGATTGACTAAAATCTTTCTGCCATAGAACACCACAACATATTAGAATATACATTTTCAGAAGCAACTCAGTCATTTATGACAATCAGTTCCATCTTTAACTTTAAAAAGTACTGCTGCCTTTCCACAGGCACAGGGGTCCCAAGTAACCGATTTCTCCAAAACAGCACAGTTCCTGGTTGCATGGGTACTTCTGAATATTTTAAATTAAATCTTTAATTGAAGAAATTAAAATCTGTCTTCCAAAATTTAAATAAATTACTAACTCATCTACACATTATGTAGGTTTAGAGAAAATTCTGAAGAAAATTCTAATCCAATGATGTCTTTCATTGCTGGTGAGA
>KL280208.1:46951-59081 GCA_000699545.1 Podiceps cristatus | reverse complement strand
TATATGTGGGGTGGTGAGAACTGGAAAAAGACTACGCTTTGCTTAAAGGGATCATGGATTGCTTCTATGCATTATGTTATGTATCATTACTAAGTTACCGCAGGCCAGGAATAGGCAAATATTATTTTTTTTAAAATCTGGAATAAATAACTAGTAATTTAACCTCCCTGAATATTTACCTTAAAAGAGAAAACAGATATATTAGCTCAGCTTTTATTAGGTTCAGGAAAATTTATACCTAGCATTATGTTTCTCCTCCATCCTCCTCTCCTCATGACAATCTTTACTTTCTAGTCTTAGCATACTGCAAACTATTAGAGTCCAGTGGCAGCAAAAGATTTGGATTCACTGACAGAGACGAACACAAAGTGCAAAGCTGGGGTAATTCCATAGTTAAGAGGGAAAACTAGTTACAGGTACTCAGAAGTTCAGAAAGTCAGCAATCAGTCCAGTAGAAGTGGAGCAATGGTCAGAGTACGGTTGTTATAACAAATCACTACAAACTTCTCACTTGTAATAAGGAGTTTGTATGGTTTGAATAATTCTTTGATGCCCTGAAGTTTAGGAAGGCATCTGTCAAATCTACAATCACGTACTTCTGAGCACTGCCATTCTTAAGCATTACCTTCAGTCAACAGAGAAAAAATAGGTCTTCTCATGGCATTTCATCCTAAAGTTGTTGACTAATGTCAACAAGTACTAGGGAGCTCAGGGTCACAGATACAGGCCTGAATTCCTAGAGATCCTAAGTACTATAGCTTTAGAAATCTGTGATCTGTGAAAGGGGACAAGGAACGGGCAAAAAGAATACTGTCAAACTGGTTGTCATCTCAATCAGAACATCATAAATGGACACAAAATCTTCAAGGAACAATCTAGCAATGTCTCATAGGTCAAAAAGAGCAGAGGCAAACTGGTTGTCATCTCAATCAGAACATTAAATTCTGTCAAATTTTAAAATAATGTAGGAAAGGCTCCAACATAAGGTGGAAGTTTATCCTCAGTTTTTGAATAATGGTGATCTTGAACAGGAAGGCAATTGAGGACGGCAATCAGAAGTAAGGATATAGAAATTATCACAAACAGAGGAAGAACATTTTGAAGAACTCAAGCTGGAATGAACAGAGAACTGCCATTCTAGAAACTTGAAAGATCTGGTGCATGACACTGAAAACCCAAGAAGATGACCATTTGACTGAGAACAAGCAAATGTAGTGTCTGTTTTGAAGAAATGGGAATTCTGCTATGGCCTGAGAACTTGCTTTGGAAGTAAGTGGAAAACAGGGTGTGGAATCAATGAATGTGGTTTTACTTTTTTTCTTTCTAAAGGTAGCACATGTCAGACTATACAGTTTAATTGCAAATCCAGCTGAATATTTTCATTAATGATTTGGGGGCAGGGAGGGAAGGGAAGTCTACTGATAAACTATGCTTATAAGGAAAAGTTGCAAGACAGTCTTAGTAGAGAAGGACTGGAATGATATGCAGAAAGAACTGAAGTAATTGGACAAGAATGAGATTCAGTAGTAGAAAATATAAGGTTGTGGGCTAAATAATAACAAAAATTTCAGCTGTAAACTATGGCTTTGGCAGCTAGATATAAGGTGTGAATGAGAGGAACATAGTTATATTATGAATCCCCAATGGCACCCAGCTGTGACAAAGAGGAAATGCTATCCCAGAAGGTATTAGGAGAGCTGACATAGCAGGTTTCACTGCTACTGAAGTGCAAAACACTAAAACAACCTCATTTCAATGCTTGTTACCTGTGCTCAGGAAAGACGAACCTAATTCTGAACAGAGGAAGGGAAATCATATGAAGGTGAACCGAAAATATGGGAGAATATGCTTGAAGTTGTTTTAGTCTAGGAAAAAAAGGGGTTGAAGAGGAATATGATTCCTCTCTATGAACATGGGGGTGTGGGAAGGAGGAGAAGCACCAGGGAGATCAAAAAACCTTTTCGAACTACAGAACCAGGTTGGCAAAAGAGTGCATGATGATAAACTAAACATGAACATTTTTAACGAGAAATGAGAAGATTTGAGGGTATGAGGAGTTCTGAAACTGCTCCCTATTCAGAATCTGTGTGTTTGTGGAAACTACTTTGAAGATGAGGATTAGAAAGTTTATGACAGCAGGGAGTGGATGCAGCAGCCCAGGAGGTCTTTTTCAGTCCTGTGCTCCTATATTTCACCTGTTCTTAAAATGTTAACTTGGCCACTAGGAAAACACATTGATTTTAAAGTCTTTGTCTACTTCTAAGATACCGGATAAATTTATTTCACCCCCTCAATGTCTTCCTATTGCTAAACCAGCTTGAGGAAACTTTTGTTTGTGTTACAAACACTGGGCATAAACTTTGTGAAGCAAAAAATGGGTCCCAAATTCATCCTGATATATAAGGAACCTGGTCTGTTTGTTTAAAAAAATATTGAAAACTCACTTACTTTTTCTTGCTGCTTTTCCCACATTTATTTCATGTCAAAGTTGCACATCCTAAAGATAACCTAAATTGCTGTTCAGTTCAGCTGGAGGGCATGTATGGGGATGTGTTATATGAAAGGCAATATAAAATGTATTTTATAGCACAAGGAGAAAAGTGGAAGCTTTCCCTTTCAATGAAACGGGCCTTCAGAAGCATAACTACTGAAATCAGTACTGTTAGTGGGACCGTTGAGGAAGAAAGAACAGCTCAGTATTTTTCAAGGCAAAAAACCTGCCTGTGATTGCCAATCATTTTCATATTTTTCAGCCATTATCTTGTTTAATAGCTTCATGCACTATATAGGTCTTCCTTCTCAAAGCCATCTACAATATTTTTGCTCCTAAGTCTTCACTGCATTGTAAGTGCAGTGAATCAGCTTGTGGAAGAAAGAGAGTTGGTTCCATGCCACTACTTAGCTAGGGTTAGGAGTCACTTGCAAATCCCAAGCAGCAGATGTTCATTAACATCAAGTAGTAATGTATTTTTGAAGTAATTTTGAGGAATTAAGATGAAGTGTTAATGCACCAAGTGTTAAAATTACATCAAGCTCTTTTACCAATACGTGTTTTTAACTGCTTTGAAAATAAACAAAATCTAAGCCCTGTTAGTGACTCCATCATAATAGCTTTTCTGCAAATAACTGTGAAAATCTGGAAGGAACACATACTCAATATTCTGCTAGTCTTTGTTCATAATGACCAATACACAAAACTGTTTATATAAACTGCAATTCTAGACTATTTATAGTCCACATATATATATATATATGTATAAATTGGAAAAAGTCTGAAGATAGTTGACCATAGTTTCTTCACTCGACATTTAAAGCACATGACATTTCTCAGTGAATAAACTCTTCCTCACTGTCTCTCAGACACTCTTCCCCACCATCCTTCAGTTTTCTTGAGAAACAATTGGCTTTGTTTTGTTTTTTTTTTTTTCCCCCAATACCTTCAGCAGCTTGGAGAATGCCTTTGACAAACTGTCCAAGAGATTTCGCTCTGTCATTAGTCCTCTCAGCATCTTGCCTGGTTTGCTCACCATCTGCTGTCACCTTGGTAGCCTAGTGATCCAAATTCAGGAAAAGTATAATTAATAAACAGGACAAGGCTGCACTATGCAATACTCCTACTGGCTGAATCTATATACAAAACTTTCCTCAGGCAAAAGGCAATCAATGAATTATTGATCAGATGCATGGGAAATGACATGCTTTGTTCAAGTACACAATTAAATTTTATTACCTTTTCCTTTAAACAGATATTGGAAGGCTTTATTTTAGGTTCTTAGAAACCCTAGTTGTGTGCAACAGCACACAAAGGGAGTCAGGATTAAATTATTCTCTGAATTTGCTTAAAGAAATGTTGTTTGGAACCTTTTAATAGATTCTTCAGGGAATACCTTCCGTAGTTTCAGAATTGTGCACTTTTCGATTGACAAAGTGCAGCAGACATCATGACCTCTTTGCTCCCTCCCCAGGGGCGTTCTCAAACAGACAGTTCACACCAACAAGCAAGAAGAATTTGAAATCAATACATTAATTTAACCAAGAAAGGGGGGGGAAAGATTTTTATTCAGCTTTAACTCTTGAAGTTGTTTGTTTATAACATATTGGGGTGCTCAGTATAATTTTAGTTTTGTGTAATTAAATGCTTCAGAATTTTATTGAATCACAGCAGCAGCAGCAGGAGGAAGACAGACATCTGCTGCAGACCTGAAAAACATGCCGAGGAAAGGAATCATCTTAAGACATTCTACTTAGCTCCCAAGGTCCCTATTTACAAAATGAAGCCATTTTTATTACAAAGAAGGTGACTATTTCAAGCAACAAAGCTTGTCAAACTGTATTGTAAAGCAACCCCCCCATCCCCCCCTTTTTTTTTTTCTTTGGGGATTGCATTTCCAAGAAATATCTTGAAGCAGGGCATTATAAAACGGCTGGAAGGTCAGTGATTCAAAATGAGCTTAGGTTTTCCCTGACTTGAGCTGTACAAACTGTATTCTCAGTTACCAAAAAAACCCCCACACATTTAAATAATAGTCAAAGAGAAACAGTATCACTTTAACACATTTATTTTTTCCGGATTAGTTTCTAGATGGAAGCCCTCAAGATACATCACGACAGCTAGGTTTCTGAAATGAAATCCCTGGCATTATCATACCACTTACAGTTTTGGTCTACTTCAGAGTAGTTACTCTGCAAGTAATTTATATGAAAATGGTTCAGGTAAATAGAACTACACAGGAAGAATTAAGAACCCATACTGAAGGGGGCAGTTGGATCTATTTCATCCCTGTATCAGTAGAAGAACACGGCTTTTCACATTTATACAGCTTTAATCATGATATTGGTTACTCCCTCTAAGGTTGACAAAACCCCTTTACCTGCCTGGATACTGAACTAAAACATTGTCACAGTGAGCTGTAAGAGGCAATTGGGATGGGAAAAAGGCAAAAATACAGAATGGTTTTGATGGATCATTGCTCTAAGCCAGCCTGGCATTTCTGATGTCATCTCATTCTTCATGTAATTGAGAACTCCCTTACTATTTATTGTCAAATCCTCTGCAATCAGCCTTTTATTCTTTGGGTTTTATTTGCTTGGAATTTTCACATTTACTTTTATTATATTCTATAATATTTCCAAGTCCTTTACTACAAATGATGTTTTGTAACTTACATATACTTTTCTTAGTTTTGATTACTTTTTCTACATTCATGTTAATTCCAATTGGCTACTTTAACCTCTCAATATTTATGACTGAATGGCATGTACTACATTTTTGTACACATTAAGCTGTCATCGAACAGTTTTCATTTCTTCTCGGTGACAGTTCTCTTTAGTACTTAAATTCCATTCAGCTCCACTGAAGGCTTTCTGTATTTTGCTTTAATTTGCCTTGCTGAAAAATAACCTTTTGCTTCATTATCTGGTCTAGCTTTAACTCCATAAATGAAATTAAATGGCAAACATCCTTCACACTGTATCTAGCCATTCCATAGCTAATTAAATGTTTCCATAATTTAAACTACTCATTTTCTATATTATCCGTTTACTACAGTTCCCAATTTCTATCGGGTCAGTCTTCAGCCTTTCCTAACAGTTTAAACAGGCAGAAGAAACTCTTTCTGGGGGAGCAATAAGGGTCAGGAAGGTCTACCTAATTAGAAGGGAAGCAGGGTTTTTGACTAGAAGTAGTGAACTAAGTAAGTGAAGAGTCTGAGGTCTGCCTCTGGTGGTCGGTGTGGGAATGTGCATGCAAGAACGTAGTTAAGTGCAAGAAAAGCATGAGGATCTTCTGTATGGCAGAGTGAATGAAGGAAAAAGTATGATGGAAAAAAAGAAAAAGGAGTTCTGCACTGATGTAAGAGATCACTGGTTGAAAAGACATCACAAGGAAGCAAAAACCCCAAAGGTTTTGTAGTGACTAAATACTATTGTCTTCTGCATTTTATCTTAAAATGGATACATTTTTTTTTTTTTTTTTCTTTTCCCCCATGGAAAGAGAGTCCTCGCCAATCTTCATCAACCTTTTTCTTCATCACTATTGGTTTCACTTTGAAAATTTACTGAGCCTGCAAAGCAGATACGGGGAAAAACTTCGCTATCTATGGTTGTAGCACGTTCTCCAAGTGTTAGCCATTATGTGGTTACCAGCTATATCTTCGTTTGGAAATGATACTTGAACATACTACATCAGGACTCACTCTTCTTTTGGGACATTTTTCCTATTTACAAACATAGAAAGAGAAGGGGAGGACTTACCACCAGTTGCCAATCCCCAAATTAAAAAACCCAACAATACAGTTAACAACTCTTTGTAAGAATAACTGGAAATCATATGGCTACTTATGCATTGCAACAATGGAAAACTGCAGAAAGGGAAGCAGTAATAATCTGGCCACCACATTAACTCCCCTAAGATCACACCTTCGATATTTTTCTTTCCAAGACTAGTCTACAGAATGTCAGAATTTGCAACATTATTTTAGATCATCTAGATGTGGGGGATTAAAATTTAATTATTTTTTGGTGGTGGTGGTGGTGGAAGGCAATTGGAAAAGGATACTAAAAATGCCACCTAAGGTTGAAAAGTCTTAATAAAATAAATATAATCTTCCCTGCTTGTAGGGCTGTCATGAGTTAAAAATCCACCTAGACTTAAAAATACCATAGTTATTTCTGGCAGAAAAATAAAAGACTAAACAGAAGTGAAAAAACCCAAACTTTCTTTACACTCACAATGACAGTATGTATAGATAGATACCTGTGTATGCAGGGGGGGTGAGGTGGGTATAGACACACACATGCATCCATACATATGCAAGCACACTACAGATTGTTTCTTACTCCCTACCCATGATTTCATAGGGCTTTTTCCAAAGTGGATATAATCCCCACAAACAAACCAGTTTCTCTGAGAATTTTAGTTCTGTAAGCTACGAACAATCTTAAGACAGGATGCTAAAACTGTATGGGGTTTAGGTAAATTATCACAGGTGTCTGTTCATCAGTGCAGTAATCCATGTCTGTCTTATCTGGCTATTTCAATGCAGGGGAGCACAACTTACAGAGATGATTTTTGCTATTCCTTCATATGAATATATTTTGGACAGCTTTATTTTTATTGTGGCTGGTCCATTTTCCTGTTTTTTCTCCACTAGGTGGCACAATTTATATTATTTTCTTAGACAATGTCTTTCACTGACCAAAATATAGTCTATACTGAAATAAAACTTTCCTAATAAAAAGAGTAAATAGCACATTGAGGGTAGACTCTCACTTCCCTCACAAATGAAATATAGAACGCATATATTTAACTAAACTCACATACCTTGTGCATATATTTGAATTCTCCCTTTAAATATTGTCCCCATTTCAATTACTTCATTCATTGACTCTTAATGAGAACTTGTTATTTGTTAAACTAGGACTTCCATTGCCTTGCTCTAAAATGTCTTTAAAGTAAGTGAATCAGGCTAGGCTACCATTTGCTACCATTGGAAGAGGCAATCTTAAAAGAGAAACAGGCTGAGAACATTCTTGAGACAATCAGACTCAGGCGATTTAAAAGGGAATATGACGAAATGATGTTGCTGATGCAGAAAGCAGATAGCCTTACCAGAGGCAGTGCTAATGTTCAGAAGAAAAGGAAGGAAACCAGGTAGTTCAGTTTTGGGAAGCCTCAGCCAGCCAAAGAAAAACTCCAGATGTGAGAAACTGTGTGGTAATTGCATGATTTTGTTGCCATTAGCTTTGTAATATTACCTGTAGCTGAAGTCATGGGAAAGCCCATAAATGCTATATCAAGAACTCTCTTTCCTTTAGTGTCAGCTTTTCCAAATAAGCTCATTCTTGGGTGCTCTGTATGAGCATTACAAAGTTTTCTTACATTATTATAAAGTTTCTCAATGTATTGGCCCACAAAAAGAGGTTGTTAGAGGACTTGCTCCCATTTCAAACACTGAGACTGAGAAGCATCTTATAATTCATCCACTCATTTATGTTTAATTCATATTCAAAAGATTTCTGTCATTATGCAGCCTTAACTAAACCCATAGACCCAACGTGATCAGAGACTTACTCTTGTCAGTAGTTCATCCATTTCTGTCACCAGGGTGTCCAGATTTTCTTGTGCTAGCTGAAGAAGTCTCTCAGGTGCTCGCTGAGGTGAAAGCAAATGCTGTTGGGGAAGAGAGGAAGGATTTAATGGTTCTCGGTGCTTGCAAATATTGTAGAGAAGCAGCATCAAAAATTTCCTTTTCATTACATTATGCAACTCCCTTTTGTCATTGACTCTTGTGTCACATCCATCCAACGTTTCTCAGAAGTCTTGACAGAAAACTTTACATAGTTTAGTAGAGAACTTATAGTATGGTAGGGAACATACAGCATATAAAATACATAACCACTTTATGGACCACCAGCATGAGAACCATTTTTTTTGTATGCGGCATCACTTTTTCTGTTCCTGCAGTATAATTCCCTGCATATGTTTACACAAATTACTGCTGCAGTATTTATTTATTAAAATAACTACAATAACTACTTATCAACCAAAGCAAGTTTGAAGTAATTAAATCTTGAATTTTTATTCTTCCCTGAACATGGCTGTATGTTTATACAGATTCAAGTACAATTGTGCTGAAACCCTGTTATTTACGTATGTGAATACTGTGAACATACCCTTAATTCCTGTGTCATGTTCTCAAAACCATGCAATGTTTTATATGGAGCAGGCAGTGGACCACTAAGATTAACGCTCAGGATCATCTGGTTTAGCCGATCCAGGTCATTGAGAAGGAGTCCAGTGCATTCATCATCACAAGCTGAGGGGAAGAAAAGTAAAGCTTATTTATTGCTGCTAAGCATTTAAGACATATGTTTGAGGCAGAAATTTTATGATACACATACAATTCTGTGAGAGGTAACACTAATTTCAGATAATTTACCTCAAAAAATATAGTGTGAGAAAAATTGGAAACAACAACCAGGGAATGGGAAAGACCTTATCTCTTAGGACTTGGTAATGGGACAGTTATGAAACACAAAGAACAAAATTGGTAAGCTTACCTCACAAAATGAGGAAATAATTAACGTTGTCCATTATGGAATAGCCAATAAGAAATTCAAAATAGACAAACAATTTAGATGAAGTTTGAGAAAAGTGAACAGGTAATTTGGAAAATATAAGGAGCGCTTTAAGTATAGTATGGTTGTGGATTTGAAAATAAGAAAAAACAAAAGAAATCTTACAAATGGTCAAGCATGCTAAACTTGTAATGCAAACAGTAGAAAGAGTCAAGGTGAAAACACTGATCATTTTCTTTTAAGAAATGCTTTTCCCTACCTCCTTTCATTAACCAGCTCACAGGTTTTTCATGTAGGCTTCCTTTTGTGCAAATACTCTTTAGCATGAAAAATACTGGTGTGTGCTGCATATACTGAAAGGAGTTTGCATTTCCCCCCACCCCTCCGCTTGCTTTCTATTAACTGTCACAAGAAATTCTCATAACCTCAAAGTCTTGCCTCATTTATGCTGCAGACAGGAAAATTCCTTGTCCGTTAATACAGAGTTGTGGGAATGCCTTTCTGTTTCCCTGCATAGAAATGGCAAACCTACATAGAACTGGCAAACCTAAATGACATCTCAGGAGATGGAGCAAAATCTGAAACAACGAATTCACCAGTGATGTGAAAAGACATAGAGGGTTGTACCTAAAGTTTTACAAGTATGTAATTGCTTATTTCCGCAACACTCCTAGGCATCTCAATGGCTAAAAAACCACTAAACAACATGTATGTTTCTGTAGAAAAAGAGAAGTAATTTTCAAGAGAGAATTATTTTTTTTTCCTGCAATCTATTCTTAATGTAGATTAAATCTTTTCTGTTCTTTAAATTTTTCATAGTTATCTAAACATTGTTTTTATTCTGTAGGTTGGCTGTTCAATATAGCAAGGAGTTCAGCCAAATACAGAGAAAAGAATAGTGAATACTAGTTTAATACACCATGAAACTCATGTCATGACTGAAAAGGAGACAAGATAGATGTTGGATTAGTGCTGTAAGAAGTGGGTGCAGAAAGCTAGATACGGTTATTTTAAGACTTCCTTTCGCATTTTCATTGCTTCCATTTGCAGACTTCTTCCTCCTGTTTCACAGTATTTTGTTACATAAGCTGAACTGCACTAGAACTTTTCTGCAGTTGTTAACTGTGGGCACGATACATTCTGATTTATGTTTCTACATGAAATTTAGAAAAAAAAAAAAAAAAGGCAGCTTATTACCATCCCAGCTCTTGTCATCTGTATGCTTGCTTTTAGAACTCTGAGAGAATTAAAGGAAAAGCAAGTTTTACAGCCAACTGAACATTTATATAAAAAACACCTGTTCTGTAGCTGGTCAAGAAGGTAAGTAGACCTGATAATGGAAATAAGTGATCTTGGACCTGAAAAGAGTTGGAGTTTGTTGTTTGGTGTTGGTTGGTTGGTTTTGGGGGTTTGGGGGGGGCTTTTTTTGTTTGTTGTTTGTTTGGGGGGTTTGTTTATTTCTGTTGGGTTTTTTTTCTGTTACACTATTTCACTTATGAAACAAGCTAAATCTATGCACCCTCAAAATTGTCAGAATGGTTGGTAATAAAATGCTAAAAATTTGCTGTGTCTTAAAGACAAACTCAATTCACACCAATAAGAAAAAAATTACCAGCTTATGAAGACATGAAGTATTCTCAATGAGTAAACAACTGATAAGTGAGCATTCAGTATAAATTAACACCTCTTGCATGACAATCAGGTTGAAAAGGGGAACTACATCAAGTGAGGACCACAGTTGAGTAGATGAGACAGGACTAAGCTACCCCAATATGCAATCTGAAATGTACTGTAGCTATGGGAAATATTTCAAGAGCATGACTATATTTCGCAAGACTAAATACTTCTATGTCTATCTATAAAAATGTCAGGATAAATTTGTGTCTAATATTAAAAAATGCAGTACTAAATTCAGATCGTTACAGTACTGCAAGTATGTAACAGGCAAATCATGCAGTCAATATTACAGTAGTCCAGCAAGCAATTAATGCAAATTATTGCATTTTCACCACACTTTCCCATGCACAATAAGTCCTGTAAGGATTTTGACTTACCTCTTGTGACAAGCATCTCCAAAGTATGCATGCCAAAGAATTTTTTTTTGTTTAAATACTTGCTGAAGTAATAAAAGACACTAAGTTTACAGACATCTAACCACTTACTCCATCTTACAAAGAGAAGATAATGTACAATAAAGGAATCACATCTAAGCCACAATGTGTTCCTCCAGTTGAGTAATTATCTAACACAATTTTGCTTTAATACCTTCATTGCTGTTAAGATTCGAAAGACTGTGTTACAACTACGTAATTTTTGATCTAAGGCTAACCATGCAATCTCTGCTATAAGGTGGTATTCTACGATAGTCAATGACTCTTCAGTGTTAGTTTCCTGATGCTTCACAATAAAGTGTCGAACTATCGTTAGGCTCATTAATCTGTCACTGTTACACTATTTTGCCCATTTTGGCACTGGTCTCACATCGAATAATAAACAAGCCCTCCTCTGCCCCCCAAAACACAACTCCAGAGGAGAGCTGAAAGCTTTAGCTTCCTTGCCATGGCTGCTGGTTTCAAGGAGTTTGCATGATCAATATGTCTCAAAATCTGGGAAAATTCAGATCCAGATCAGGGCCTAAAGTATTGACTCTGGTTTATTTCCGATTTTCGTTATTTATAAAACCTCATTTGCTTGTTCTGATACATACCAGTACTAGTTAGGTTTATATAATGCTTGAGTTGGGCGAAAGACATTGATTGGAGTGTGGGTCTAAACTCAACGGGAGCCCATGCATCAAAAAAAGGGAGAACAGCTGACAGTTTATCAGCTTCTAGGCCAAGCAGGGGTACCCGTCCCTTATTGAGCTCATGCAGACAGAAAAGCAGTTGTCCAGTGCAGAGGTAAGTTTAATTCTTGCAGCTGTGCCATAAGGACCCACAACTTCTGTTAAACTCAGAACATAGCAGAAGCTGGTCAAAGGCTTCATAGATCTGGTGTTACGCACAGTATCTTTCTTTTCAGCTCACTCCGTGAAGGCTTGTGATAAGAAGCT
>KL280208.1:26911-46920 GCA_000699545.1 Podiceps cristatus | reverse complement strand
GAATTAAGGACTGTGCAGGAGCTAGGAGATGCTTCTTTTAACAGATTCGTCAAGATCTGTCTCTGACAGAGACAGCATTTCTGCTCAGTTCTGAATTCAGAAGGGCTAATATCATGGAGCTACTCACTATTTTAGAAGGAAAACCTTGATTCTCCCAGGACCAGTGGCTAGGAGCTCCCTTGTTCTCCCGGGTGCAGAATTGAGTGGCAGCTGGGAAAAACTCCCTCTCATTGCAAGCACCGATCTCCTTAGAGTACAATATTTAAGTGTCCAACACCGGATATTAAAGGAAGCTGATTATATAATTTTCTCCTTCTACCAATGTTGAATATTTAAATTTGTAAAGATGCAAGTTTTTTGACTGCAGCATGGCTGAAGGTCCATTTCTTTTTCACAAGACTGAGTTAAAGAAAAATTCCTAACAATGAGATATCTGTTTGATCTCTCTATGTCCTGAATGCTTCCTGTTCCCTGTTAATCTTGTACAGCAGAACCACATCGATTGCTTTACATTTAGGTTTTTGCTTGACCTCAAGGAACATTTGTGACAGGAACATACATCTGAGGAAAAGTTTTGCAGTTTGTGTTGCAACAGAGCTCAAAATATTGAAAGCCACATTTTTTTTTTAAGTCCCCATTGTAATTTTGACTGGTGCCCTGAAAGCATTCAGAAGGTGAGTTCTGACTTGCCATACGTTTAACAATAAAGCCTTGAAGTTCTCACTAGGATTGTTTTTTTCCCTAAACACTGCACAGTGGCAAGCACAGTCATTGTTCCAACAACACTGCAATCTAAGGTTCAGCATTTTACATAATACAAACTCTGCAACTGAAGTGGAATGTCACAAAGTATAACAAAAAATACGCAAGAGAATTGCTAAGCTAAGAAAATGCATGACTGCTACAGGCTCAATCCAAAATGCCTTGTAGCCCCTTCTTTCCACTTCAGCTTGCTAAGGTCAAAGCTCTTCGGGAAGGATGAGGAGGGAGCAATGTTTACATATTTCTGGTATGTATGTATAAAATATGAATCAAGCAAATACTAATGATCTCAGTCTGCCTGAGCATGCTGGGTACAGACGAACTGAGGAAAGGCTGCTCCTGTTCATCACACAACTCAGCCATGTTCTGGTTTGTAACGGTGGGTTTAACCAAGAATACAGAAAACATACATCTTCAATGCTGTAGTGATTATAGGCCAGTCAGCAATAGCCAGTTGACAACTTTCAGTAGAGTAAGCATTGAGATATATTTATTACAGTGAAAATGAGTGATGCATAAGGGGACATCAATTATTCAGAGGACAATTAATTTGTAGTTACAAATAAAAACAAAAATCAGAAAGCATTAGAGAAGATTTTGGAGAACTACTGTAATATTTTACAGTATACAAAGATGTTGGCAGCATTATTAAAATAAGTTCAATCATTGCTAATTTTCTTATTGGCTACTAACTGAAAGGAGAAGGGAAAGTGAGCCTAAGAAGTGGATTACTTGAGACCAAAAATTACAAGGAAGTCTTCATCAGCAGAGTATTATGAGTATCTGTACATGACAATCTAGATGGTCACTTTAGCTGGCAAAATAATCCAGTTATTAACCATAATAACACAAAAAAAATTAGAATTTTTAATGATGTGTAGTAGACCATTCAGCTTCTTCTATTACTTATAAAAAAATCTACTTTTTGGATAGCATTTTCCATTCCCTAATGTCATACTAGAGAAAATATCACTGTTCTGTTCTAAGAATATAATGGGAAGTGAATTCTGTTTGTGACATTCACCTGTAATTATCTTTCCATTGTTATTTAGCAGTAAACAAATTCTTCCCCTTTGTATAGTAGTTTTTAAAAAAAACACATTCTCTTTCTATTCTACCTGCAGCTTTCTAAAATATAACTGTTATAACACAGCACTGAAAAGTGTCATGCGCTAAGCAACTGAAAAGACACATTATGAAAAAACCAGGACAAACCTGGTAAAAGATATTTTCAACTCTATCAGAAATAGATTGCTCTAATGAACTTCCACACTCCGCTTATTTTTTCCCCCGTCTTTTCACTGAAAATTTTCACTCTAAAATCTTTAGAATACTTATGATAAGGGATATATTAAAATACAAATGTTCTATTTAAACAATAATACATTACAATATTGTGGTTAAAACACACCTCTAATTGGATTTTAATATGCATTATTTAGCTTCTGTGTCATAATGTGTGGTCAGCTTTTATAGAATTTGCCAAAAATTCGTTATTCAGATGGTTATTCTTTGCTAAATATTCAAAATCAATTTTCACTTTCCTAAATACTAACTATAACATACTGACACTGAACAGGTTAATCACATTATGTTTTATATTACTTACAACTACATTTTTTCAAACATAAGTAATTGTATTCACAGGTATTTTCTTTAAGCTAGACTGTTTTGCCACCTAACTAGGGGTCCCTCACAATTCTGACAGGTACAATGCAATTGCAGTATTTGAAAATGAACTCTGCAAATGAGCAAAAGTAGATGCCTGCATACAGCTCATTTGAAATACTGAATGCGAACAGGATTCTGCATGTGGCATTTATTTTCTGTACATTAAGAGTACTTAATCACTATTATTATTACTATTAAGGTTTAGTTCCAACTGGAGCTAGTCAGAAGGGAATTTACTGAGTATTTTGGAAGTGGCTGGTACACAAAAGTAAAAATATATTGTATACAGAACCAAATTCCCAGCTGCATTAAACTAAGATTGGAACAGATAAATGTTCTGGGAGTAAGGAGAGCAAGCTTCAGGTTTCCCCAAAAGGTGTTTCTAATGGTTCTTTGGCAGCACAGTGACTATTAGAGCACATTAAGGGCTGCAGCAATGAATCCCTATCAGAAGAAAACAGCTGTACCCTGAAGCCTGGGACATACTAGGCAGTGTTAACCACGAGCAAATTCCCACCAACTCTATGCTTGCCACACTCCCTTTCTCTGCCACAGCCCCTGTGTCCACCACACGCTACAAAGGTAAATGGTTTATTGATCAGGCTGGTTTTCTACCACGTCAGTGGTATCGCCCTGCATGAGCAAAGGCAGGTTTGGAGTAATATGGGGGTTGAGGAACCTTTAAACAAAGGGGAAATCATACAGTGGCAGCAAATAAGCATAAAGTGTCCACTGAAATTTTAAATTGCAGTTTTTGCCATTTATGACATGGATGTTATCGATGTGGTGTCAAAAGTAACAGACTAGTTCCTGTGACAGGGGATATGTAAAGTACCTCCCACCTGTTCTTATAGGTGGTTCCTGATTTTATGACTAAAAAAGAAATCTTTTCATTTGATTCCTCACTTCTAGCAATGACATGAAATGTCCATATGCACATGCAGAGGTCTGTTTTTATGGTGAAAATTGATTTTCTAGTTAAAATAAAAATGATGCTACAGGTAGTGTAGATACTTTTCAACACCAGCACATGAATATGTTGCAGTTAAATCAGAGATTATAGCAAACCACATCTTTCAAAGCAAAAGGTGGAAAATTTGATTTGCCTGCATGCAGCTTTTCCCATTCATAGTGAGGATTTATAACCTCATTATCTACACAATGAAATAGTCTGATTAATAAATTGGAAAACCATTACAATTGATAACTTGCACTTAAGCTGTTTTGTACGAAGAAACTCCGCCATCCTGGATATAGAAAAGACTTTTCAGAATACTGGTAAGGTAAATAACCAGCAAAAAAGATAATAAGCAGTGCCTGAGATTGAAAACATTGCCTGGAACTGGAAATAACATAACAGGTATTCAGGGTGTTGAAAAATTAAGTCATTTTCATTTAGATGCCACTCTGGAAAACACAGTCCTTATATAAAAATGTCGTAGGCTGTAACACCTATGGACATAACTCATGATTACAATTCTCTTTGACATGTAGGCCACAAAATGGAATCCAAAGTTATTTCAGCAAAGTAGCTACTTGCTCTATTTACATTCATTTTTCTGCAGTTTAAAACAGAGCTTAAAATATATGATAGTTCAGAATTAAGTCCTTAACTACATCACACTGCAGGCCATTAGAACTTTATTTCCCTAAGTACACTAAACTTTTCATCAACGAACCAATGCCATATTACTAATAAAACACAGAAATAGAAGTATGTATGTCTGTATTCCCGGTAATCATTCTCTTCATTTTCAAAGAAGAGTTGTACCTGGGAATCAGGACTAATGCAAAAGCACTGAATGCAACAGTCACATTTAAAAGTTTAGTTCTGCTAAGTCCCTCTCACCCTCTGAGAGCTGATTATGATCATTAAGTTGAGTGAAAACAATGTTCTGTACTGTGTAGTCCCCAACCCTAAGTGCCTAACTTCTTCCTCTTTAACCACTCAAAGAAGCCACATTCTAGACTGATATACCTTCAGCCATTTTTAGCAATTTAGTTTCTTTATTTTTAAAATTTGCTTTTAAAATGTTTGCAATTTGTTTGAGCTGTACTACCTGATTTTAATATTAGAGCTGTACACCTCCGGGTATTGAGGTAAAGACTCAATGTATTCTGTAATTCCACCTCTACTGTTCAAGTATTACTAAAAAAAAAAAAAAAAAAAAAAAAAGCGAGCCTTTTTTGGGTATCTGTTTGCCTTGATGTTACAGGTCCCTCACATAGGCAATAAAGAAAAACCCCCAAACCCCCCAAAAAACAAACCAAAACCCAAAAAATTAAAAGATCCAATCAATTAAAGTCCTATAATAGATAAAAGTCAGGTAAAACTTTAAAACTAGTTCATTGTGCCTTGCCAATATATTCAAAGATGAACAGACTAAGAAATAATATATACTGTGGACTTACTGGATCCCTGTCTGTATTCTACTTTAAAATGAACAATGATGACCTTGAGAGGGGAGAAAAAAAAAAAAAATCACAATAAAATTAGTTCTTACCCAGCTGGGGGAGATGTAGGAGAGGAAAATGCCTTATTTCAATCACTATTGACTAATTGTTCTAGGAAGGTTTTGCTACCTGAATTTTTTTGAAAACACATAAGCATACAATATCACGGGAAATGAGACTGTGCGCTCAAAACAAACACTATCCAATTTCATGGAAAAAAATTCCAAATGATAATAAAGACAAGACATCTCAACACCGATGGTAGGGCAATGATACTAGTATTTGGTAATATAACTTGGTGTTTTAGGCTATTAGTTTTCTATTTTGAACAAAGGAAGTTCTTTGATCCTGGATATACTATACTGTTATTCCTTATGTCTTTTAAATTCCAATAGGTGGTTGTTGAACCAACATGACCAAGCAAACCTTGATAAAACTTTCTGTGTGCCTCATGGCATAGAGCATTGCAATTGCTGGTTAAACATTTAGGACAACGCTAAAAGTCACTAAGAGCAAATATTGTCACAGCAGCAGTGACAAGCTTTAGCAAAACCATACACTTCAAAAACCCACAAAAAGAAATCCCTCAAAGCTTTGCTGTCAATTTTCAGTGAGCATATTAAAAAGTATTGAGAGTTTTCCTAACATCTCAAGGCTTGTGAAAAAAATGGACCAGAATACCAAAGTAGTAAGAAAACTGGCAACTATTTTCAAAGAAACCCACACAACTGACTTAAGCACAAGCAGGGTTGAATTTCTGAAATATGAAAAACACAATCAAAAATTCTCCAAAATTATATTAGTATACGTACAAATGCATTTCATGCCATCACGTGCATGCCGATGTTCACAGCCAACACATTTCCACCCCGTGAATCCAGGCTTGCAAGTGCACTGGCCAGTGACAGGGTCACAGGGGACCGGCAGGGAACCGTATCGATCACACTCACATTCCTGGCAGGAGCCTCCTGGAGTTTGTGGGTTTCCCGTGTAGCCAGAAGAACATCTAGACATTGCAAATACAAAATCAGGTTTGGCAGAGATGCACAGTGTGCTACAATCTTGGCAAGACTGTAAAGAAAATGTATATGAACATTCATTCATGAATCATTAATAAAATCTTTGGTGTTTCATGACTCAATACGCATTTGTAGAGCGAGAAATGTTGCAAACTGTCCAGCAAACTGATAATAACTTTTAACCAGGTCACAAAACAGTCTGGATGTAAGGAGTATGCAAAAATGATTCCACACCCCTACCAGTTTTCAGTTAAACTTCTATTATACCATGATAAAGAAGTTTCTACATAGCAATGTTTGGTCTACAGACTTTTCTTTTCCTACTAGCCACTTGTGCTTTGTGCTAGAAGTGAAATCTCATAGTACAACATTTGCTAATTTGGATCATCTTAATCCCACAGCATTGCTATGGATGGGACAACAGTTGTTTAGGTTATTAATTTGCAATTTGGTCATTAATATGTTTATATGTAAGTGTCTTTCACAGTCAGTGCCCATGAAGACACAATCGTCACTAGAACAAAGGGTATGAGTGACATCAAGACACACTCTAAGCATGGTATCAAATATTAGAGAAATTTCTTATTTTTCAGTTTAACTGCTGAGGCTCAGGAGAAAAAAAACAAAAACAAAAACAAAAAAAACCAACCAAACACAAATCAGAAAGTAAGACTAGAACAAAATGTGTGATATAAATAACACTGATTATCAATTTACAGTGGGTGTGCATAAAAATTGTCTATTATGGATGAGTTTTAACAACATATAAAGAAGAAATAACTTATCTGAAGGTGTGTATTTAAACATCAATAAATATATGTTTATAGTATTGAAGGACATTGCTCTCCTTCATGTGTTGTCCGCCTTTCATTGTCCCTTTTCCTTCTTGTTCCAGTCATCCTACCTTTCACAGTACTGGCCTTCATATCCAGGCGGGCAGGCAGTACACCGGTAATCACCAGGTCCTTCCACAACACAAGAAGGGCTAAAACTAAAAAAAAAAAAAAAAAAAAGGAAAAAAAAAACTTTTTCCACTCTAGTCAGCTGTGCGGAAGGGCAGCATTTTCTTATCTGTTTATAAACAGATATTTTCTTATCTGTTTATCTCTCTGTGGGAGATCCCTCCTTTCTATTAAGAATTTTATGAATGCTGTGCTGTGATACTGAAGCAATTTCGACAAATGCTGGAAGGGCAGAATCCACGAGTGTCGTATCAGAGGGGATGGAGTTAACAATGCCTAAGCAGTGGGCTTGTGTTATTGAATGGTGCTGTCACTCAGAGTGATCAAGAAAAAGAAGTAATGGGAAGGATGTGAAACAAAAGATTAAGAAACTGAGCTAACAAACATCCAACCTTTGCACTCCGATTTAACTGAGTTTGAATAAAAGGAGATAAGCCAGGAAGAGTTTACTCAAAGGTAAGACATAAAGGGGAAGAAAGGAACCAAAGTCATAACCACGTCAATCTTCCAAAAAGGCAGCGTCAGATGATCTTCTCAAGGACGTACTGAACAGAAAAGACTGGCCTACAGAGAAAAAAACAAACCAAACTAAAAGCTACCTTCTTCATGATCAGGGAGGTGTCATATTTTAATCATAGAAGGGACTAGATAATTTTTACTAAGCGATGTCATAAGCGATGTCATAGATGACTAACTAATGGCTGCAGTGTGTACTTATGGGAAACTGTGCAAAGTAACTAATGTTGCTGGAATATTAGTGCATTAAGTGTCTGCACAGGCAATTAAACCAAACAAAAAAGGTAGGTAGGGGAAAAGAAACACAACTAAATATTAAAATAGTGCAATACCGTGAAACTCTTTCAGCTCTTTCTGGAAGAAGAACCAGAAAAGCACAGGGCTAGCAGTGAGCCCACAGCCCCTTCTTGTTACAGTACAGTCAGCATCCTGCTCTAACTTGCTTATAATGCATTAAATCAATAGTGCTTGAATAAATACATAAAACTACACCTTGGCAAAAATTGTAAACAAATTGATCTATGACTCACAAACTCATTGTCCAACACATTTTCAACTCTAAAAATAGATTCATACCCCTAAGAACAACTTATTCTCTCTGTTCTTTTTTTTTTTTTTTTCAGCTCATCATATTTGAAGCTGACTACTTATTGTACAGGAGTATAAAACCAGTATTTAAAACTCTAGTGGAGTTGTGTAAAATTTAATAAATAAAAATGATGGCACTATACTCATTCACAAATATTATCATGTCACTCATGCCATAATAAGCTAATGAGATAGCTCATTAGCTATCTGCATTTCCTGCAGATTCTGATTACTCTATAACTATACAATAGCTGCAGATAGTTAGGGGTTTTTTTCCTTAATAGTGTCTTGAAGAGCTTTCACTGAGCTGCACCACACACACAAATCCAATGTGTGATATCGACATTTTCCGCTCAATTCTGTGACTATCCCACCAAGGCCTATCCATCTAAAAGTTAGACATGTAGTCTAACCCAACTGTTCAGGCATCCGCTATCAGCAGAGTGAAAGAGAGATACACAAACAGGTATATAGACACATTGGAAACATGTCTTCCCCGCCCTCTCTCCAGTGGTGGTTTCCTTCAGTTTTAACACGTGGGATGTATAGTCGTTTGTCCCTGCAGCTACTTTACAGGTACCAAAATTCTTGATGGCAACAGCTAAAAGAAGTAGAAAACCTGTCCATGACATCCAGAGACATCTGAGTTAAGCTCTATAAAACCCAGGAGGTTCTGTTTCTGGACACGCTCAGATCTGACCCCTCTCTTGAGAGCACGAAGAAATTGGATGAATATCTCACGATTAAGTGTATTTCCTAATTTCAGACTAGGTGTTATTCAATTATTTACTATGAAGGTTTTTGAACAAAAAGCCTCACGATCACTTTATGAGAGCATGACACAAACGGCCCCGAGAACATCCGCAGCCACGCAGGCCGTGTGGCTGCACGAGCCACTGGCGTTTTGCTTGCTCTCCCTTCCTCAGGCTTTGAGTGCTGCTCAGCAATTTGAGTGCTCACCCAGGACATACGTACTGCCTGGACACACGTACAACCTTCAGCGACACCCGATTCCTGTATTTTACGTTACTTTTAGATAAGACACTGAAGTGATTTCCGGAGCACAGAGGGCAGAACAAGGCTAATTCTTGTAGCAGCGTGCCATAACCACCCAGGTGAAGAGTCCTGCTCATTTTCTATTTTGACATCTGCATTTCTGGGCAACCAAAGGTTCTTAAACCCCAGGAAAAAAAAAAAAAATAGGATCGAATGGTATTTTCAGCACTTCCTACTGCCAGTTAGTAACAAAAAACATTTTTTTCCAGTGTTATTTGCAGATGTGCAAAGCTGAAAAGCTTGCTCGATCTTGTTCTTTGCAACTTCAATGTCTCTTCTGGATATTAGTAGGTAGAACACATAACTTGTAACAGAAAACATTCATGAAAAAGGGTACAGTTCAGAAAAACTTGCAGTTAAGACCACACTATAACTTTCTGAGATAACAGGTATTTCTTTAGGCCCCATTTATATGTGTTTTGGTTGTTCTCCGTTTGGTATTTATGAGGTTTGGAAGTCTTCTTAAAAACACTTGCCATGGATGAAAGATCATGATGTATTTAGCTACTGATGTCTGAAAAAGGGTTTTCCTCCTTTAAAATAAACTTCAGACCACTCCAAAATGATAAAATGAAGAAGAAAAAGAGGATGGAAAAAAAAAAAAACAAACCAAACCCTCTCAGATATACTGGCTGAAATACTCACTAAAACATCATAAAGGTCAGACAAAGCACAGAAAAATGGGTTTAAGGAACACGTCCAACCTTTCAAGACAATCATGAAACACAAACCTTTTCAGAGCAGTACTATGGTATGATGCCAAATACTATTAAGAGCTTCTCAACAAACAAATCTCAACTGCTAAAGAATCATCTGTTGGGAACACATGAGGAGACATCGTGGCAAGGCTCATTAGCATAAAGCAACCAGTAAAATTCATGCTGCAATAACTATATTGCTTTTAAATTATTCTGTCTTTCACAAATTGCCTAAAACTCATGTAACATTAAATAAGGAATCAATAAATTCCACACTAGAGCAAGAGAGGCACTGTAACACATTTATACCAACATAATATATGAGCACAAGACTTTTTACAGCTCCCTTGTGGCTATATTGTACTTGAGCTCTGTTCTAGACTCATTTATGAGAATACCTTTATAACACACATTCATTATCTGTTGAGTATTGCATTTTCTAGCACTTATTAATTTATTCATCACAAATTAGCAAGGGAGCAATTTCTGACTTTTAAAGGAAGATCGATTAGCAAAAGTACACATGAAACTTTTTAGTATGGCTTACACGATGCAGTTCTACTATAGCCGTCTGAAAAAAGGACACAGCGAGCCCAAAACAAAGTTCTTGCTTGCTGGAAAGGTAATTCTGCGTCATGAGTTTGCCTACTTACTTGTTGCTAGAAATGGATAGGGGACAAGCACAAGGCTGACAGTCACCCGGAGAGCCTTGGACAATGCCATAAAATCCCAGCGCACACCTTTCACAGTGGTGACCAGCAGTATTATGCTGACAATTCTGCAGAAGAAGGAGGAAGAATGAAAGTTGTATTTGATAATTGCATGAAAGCAGACAACATTTTGTTCCCAGCCTCAGGGATTCAAACTTATTTCAATTCATAATTTCTCTCTCCCTGATATGACTCGCAGTGGGACTGCTTGCTTTAAGCATCTATCAAATGCCTGCTGAGTTATATATGGGTTTACCATGAGAAAGAATGGAGGCCTGTAGCTAGCCAGATGTACCCTATGGAATTTCTTATCCAATTCATCCCTCCTTCCCTCCTTTGTTCCAGCCATTGAAGCAGGAGAAATAATCAATTAAAATTCAATCTTACCGTATCAGGTCACGTGTACCTATGAGTGCAGTGTTGCATTTACTGCACGTTGCCTCTTTGGTTTGCAGGTATCTAGTTTTTCTTTTTATACAAATAGTAATTCAGGGGAAAAAAAGCACTGCATAATCTGAACTCTAGAAAATCAGAATGGAAAACTTTAAAGGTAGATGGTTTGCTTTTATGACCCCTCTTGAACTTTGACACTTAAGCTAATTAAGCAAAATCAGATTAAAATATAGTCCTCTATTTTTTTAGATCAGTTACACAACTTAAGAATTTTACATTAAGATGAACCTAGAGCATAAGTTCAGAAATGTAATACCTGACAAATTGATGTTTCTGAGTCACACATAGTACTGTGTCCATGACACTGACACACAACACAGGCGCCTAAGGACTGAGCAGGTGTCCTTCCTGCAGGTGGAGATGGAAGCCTGTAAAACCCTGGAGAGCATGACTGCAATAGAAAAGATGCAGAAGAAAACAGATCATTACAGAGTGGACTGGATATGGGGAGTATTGCAAGCTCATCTTTCCAATCACCAGTTTTTACAAGTTGTGAAAAGAACCTGACAGGCTTCCAGCCGTGTTACAAACAATATACAGTACTTTACAGATAACAAGAGCCAGCCCTAATTGGAAACATTGCTGAAAAATCCCTGGAGCTCTCCACTGGCACCAGGCTTTTCATATTACAGCTTGAGAGACCTTTCATTCAGATGCAGAACACCTCACTGTTCTCACTCTGCATCAAGCATTATTCCTTTCATTTCTTTAGAATAAGGTTTGTTTTCGAAATAAATTTTTTGCATGGACTGTGGAGAGAAAGCATGATAATTCTGCTTCCTTTGCCCTTGGTGAGTTTTGCAGGTTTGACAAGCTAATATCTGCCTACATACTGCCTGATGGATAACGAGCAAAAGGCGAATGGTAATCAAAAAAATGGCTGCATGGTTGCATTATTTATAGCTATATAAAGACCAGAACAGTAAAGAATTCAAAATATTAAAGATTTTGATTGTCTTGAGACTGTAAGCCCCAAATGAAGATTATCTGTCACTAAGTCTCCTCTACCTTAGTTTGGCAATAAAATTCTGAGAGCAACCCCAAAATTAATAGCAAAGCCAACACATGCAAAATCAAGCACTTGATCTTTATTTCAGTATTATTACGCAGAACTATGAAAGTGTCTACATAGCTCCCAGAAAGCACACAGGTATGGCAGCGTAAAAATACAAGCACAACCATTTTGACAGTTTAGACCATCAGGGGTACGTGCATACAGAGATGTCACTCGTCCCTTGTATAAATCCCACCGCCTACTGCTGCCAGGAGCCTATGAAGGCTGTCTGATGAGGTCATTCCCTCCTGTTGACCACGATTTCTGCTTTTTGGAAAGAATGGGCATAGTACACTTTTCAAACAGTAACAAAATGGATGCAAAATAAAACAAAAAAGAATCTGGAGTAGAATAACTTTTCGTGATCAAAAGCAGGATTATTCAGTCAAGCACTAGCTGACATGCTAGATTCTATTCATATGACACCACTCTGACAGTTTTATAATCATTGCCAAAACCTCCAGGAGTCTAAGTTATGGAGAAAGCATAAACACAATTGTTTTCTTTAGAATCACAAAGAAAGTAATCTACCTCACTTCTGCTTTTCCCCTTTTATTTTGACTTAGACTGCATTAAAATCCCTGAAGCATAGAAACAGTCTATCTGCTTTTTCATGGTTTGTGAAGAATTCTAATTTAGATAAATAATCTCAAAGGAAAGTAATTTGCTTTCTTACTACAATTTCCTAATTTCTTTCTCCCTCTCCATCCCCACAAGCATCCTTGTCCAAACATGATACAAAGCACAGCTTTACAAGTTCTGAGTGACTTTCGGAGAAGGGTATATATATATATGGTACATTCTCAAACAAATCTAATCTCAACTGTTTTTTTCTGGTATGCTGTTGACACTCTCCTCATCTATTTTGATCTAAGCATTTCTGAAATGAAAGAGGACACGGACAAAAGATGAAGCAAACTACATTTTTCATTACTAGTTTGGAAATTTTTCAGAAGTAGCCATTAGGGAAACTCTTACCACTGCTTTTGCAGCCTGCTACTGGATTGGGAAAACAAAACAAAAAAACCCCAAAAAACCCTCAAAAACCCCAAACAAACAAACAAAAGATATAAATGTCACTTCTAGTAAAAATTGCTGTATACATACTCCTCACAAAGCAATTACAGGATAAATCATGAAATAGATACATATACCCTGTTAGCATTTGCTTTAAAAATGCCTGGGTATCAGATACTTTTTTCTCCTGTTAAAATTAAACAAACCTTCACAGAACACACCATAACTTTCACTGAGCACACTAAAAATAAACTAAGTTATGAGCATGTGAAGATCGCACAATTAAGCACGAAGTATGAAGGTTGCAACTGAGACATTTATTCCAGCCCCTGGTGGGTTTGAATTAAAGTTCTAATTACATTATCATATATTTTCCTTCAAAAATGCAATTTGTTCCAGTACTTTTAAAGAAATCTGTACTTCTGAGCAAATGCTGCAGCCTGTTAATTTCCCATATGTGTATTTACACACATTCAGGTGTACGCTCTTACCGAAATAGTGTGCAAAGACAATAACTTCATTCACTTCCTTGCACACATTTCCTATGAACTCACCGTTCCTGTTGCCTCATTTGCTGTGTAACACAATCCTGTACAATATCTGAAGGGAGCAGAGTTCTCGCAGATAACAAGGCATCTTTCCCTTCATTTGCTCACTCCAAATTTTCTCCCACTGCTAGCTTGGGGGAACCCTTAGTCAGGATGTCTGAGGGATTTGCAGAAGACTCGAGGTGGTGTTCCCTGCTACTTCCACCTAGTAATTGCAACTGCCACAAAGGCATTTGGAATTGCTAGTGCTGCTTAAAAATAAAAGTATGGTGTTTTACACACAGAAAGACTGATAGTTTCATCATCAAGAGCACAGTCAAAAATACTAACTTCCATTCTGCAGTCAACATATTACGTCTTAAACACTTTCTGTGGTACTTGTCATAAGATCCATTTTACAAAAGCATATGAGTCAGTTGATTCTCTATAAAACTTGAGTACTTTTGAAACATGCCATCTTCAGCATGAAAATATTTATGTAAGTAAAATTTTACATATTTACAAAAATTTTACAAATATTTACATAAGTAAAAAAATAAATCTAGTACATGTATAAGGAGCACCGAGCTCATTCAGTTGTCCAACACTAATTTTCTCCCAATGTTCAATGAGTTAGAAATTTACCAAACTTCAATGGTTCAGGACAAAAGCTTCCATTGGTATCAGATCTACTTTATTTTAAGACACAGTGATTCAACCGCTTCTAAGAATAAGTCAAAATACACTATTGGGACCATGTTCCAGAATTTCTGCTCCTCTTCACAAGCAGCTCCACTGCTTATATAAGGGGTACAGAAATTTGACAGGAGGCGAGCTTCAGTGTATGGATTGAGCAAGATCTTACATGAGTCCTATAAAAGCACTGGAAGAAGAATAATTGTGGGGGAGTAAAATGAAAAGATATCTGCAAGAACTCAGTGGCCCCTTTCCAGGTATTTTTATAAATCCACTTGGATAAATTATAAGCATTCAGAAAACTGACAGTTTGAACATGCGCAGTAGACATTTCCTAAAGCTTTGAAAACATCTTCCATGAAGCTTCTTTCACGAAGCACAGACATGCTACAGAATGGTTCTCTTCTACATTTTTAATGCATTTACAGTGTTATTTTGGGCAGCCAAGCATGTAAAATGAAAGCAAAACGGACAACTTTCATCCTATTAGCGCTGGTCCACAAAGGCATGCTATTGGAACAGTTTCAAAAGGAAAGATCAATGTGAGGAATCTCCAGGTTCTCAACTCTGAACTGCCTTTTTGATCAACTGTTCAGAATGCACTATTTCAAGTTTTGCTTTTGAAATTACTTCTCTTTTTAAATTTTGTTGTTGAGTTATTCATTGTAATACAAGCATTTTAAGAAATCAAAACTGAAATGCAGTTTAGCTTTTTTTTCCAAACAAAACATTTCAATCAATCATACAGCTATTAAAACTTTATATGGGAATTTAAATGTCAAACAAGGCAAACTTAAAAATCTGGAAAGCCTTTACAGAAGACTTTTCAGGAATAAGTAGTAGGTAACCTTTAATTATTCACTATTACAAATGTTAATTTGTGGTTTACTTACAACTATCAGTAATTTATAGAATCATTTTTGTTTGGTTGGGGTTTTTGTTTGGTTTTTTGTGTGTGTGTTTGGGGTTTTTTTTGTTTGTTTTTTGGGTTTGGTGGTTTTTTTTTTATTTGACATAGAGTTTTCCTGTGTTTTTTTTCCCACAGATTCTGTGAATTGTGGCCGTGATAAAATGATGCATATGGTTCAGCTTTTTGGAAGATACGATATCATAACTGCATTGTGTATTATGGCCTCACCATAACACTGTAACAGTGCACAATCTGTTGTAATAACAATCTGTGATACTATTAAAATAATATTATACCCTTATCTGTCCCAAAAGGCTTGATCAGTCACACAATTCAGCCTCAGAGATGCTGACCCAGTAAAGCTCACTTTCCTGCATTCTAAGTGTTTGAATCATTGCCATGGTTTCAGTGGCATATTTGCCTAAAGCAAAAAAAAAATTGCTTAAATTCCTTGTGAGAGAGATACCTGAGAGAGAAAGGATGTAAGTAATTAAATTAAGGGAGAGTTGTTGCCAGCTAAATGAATTCACACTCTAATTACTTATCACACCTTACTAATGAATGGACTGAAGAAGGTACAAAGACTTATACTGGACGTTAGGTTTCTACTGTACCTCACAAGATAAACCAGAATAGCCCAATGGGCAGTCACATTTCTCAATCAAGTAAGCCTGAGGAGTCATCCCAGACACAGCACCATGTTCAGCAACTTCCATTGAGATTTCAGAAATCCTGGAAAAAAAAAAGGAGCAAACATCTCTAATGAGATTAGTCAAGCACTAACTCAAACCCATAGTCAGCTGGCATAGGAGAAAATGATCTAATTTGGCTATTTGTAGGCTTCTTGATCTACAGGAGACAAACAGCACTATTTTTGCCTCTCCTAAGGAAACAATAAGCTACCACCACCTCCAGTCTCATCTTCCATTTCTAGGCAAGAGTACAACTGACTTTTCTCTCCTGCTTGATTCTCTTTTATTTTTTTAGCCAAACTATTAACAAAAGCTCGTATCTGATTCTTCATTTGGAGGAACTCATTAAGAAATTGAAGTTACATACTAAATGCAGTTCCAATTCATGGCTCTCAGAGGTACGGCAATAAAATTGTTCACTAAATGAGCTTTTAATGAGGCAACTATTTAAAAAAATAAAATAAAAACTATCTTTGGCAACTAAAGCAATGTAACAAGCTCTAGAGCAGCCTTCAAAGACATTGGACTTTTTAGCAGGAATTTTAAGATCTGTAGCCAGATATCCTTTTTTTTTTTTTTTTTCTTTTTCTTTTTTTTTTTTTTTTCCCTTAGGATCATTTAGGCACATAAACAAACAATTTAAGGCAAACAAGAAATCCTATTACAGAAGCATCAGCTAGTATCAGAAAGGGATATGTTTCATGGTAGAGCTTCTGACATTTTAACTTTCCAAACATTTGTTTGATTGTATTAATAATAATATTCTTGCCTCCTAACCACTCCCTGTTTTTCCAGCATGCATGCTGACCTGCCAAATAGGGCTAAGTACATCACAGATAAAGGCAACAAACAGAATATTTAATGAAATACACTTAATCCTAATGTACCGAAATGCTGTTCTTTTAGCTTACTACTTTATTTTAGGGGTTTACTAGTTGGTTTGTTTAAATGAATGCTATGATCTGGAACTCCTTACTGTCTTTGAGAAGCAAAGGGTAGAATAGTGTAAATTTTAAAGCTTCCAATACAATGCCTACCTAAGAGAAAATGTCAAAGAAATGTGTGACTAACTAGCTGAAGAAACGTCAATAATGCTGCTAGAGTCTATTCATCAAGTGCCTGCACAGGGCTAATGCAGAGGAGCTCACAGAACTGCTCATCTCCTCTTCATGCTCACTCCGTTCGATGGCTCCCAAACCTTGATTACTGAGTGATTGAGTGATGCTCTTCTTTGGCACATTGGCATATAGGCATCAATGTCAGGATGACTGTAGGAAAAGCAAATGTGCACTGCTGAACTAGATGAGAGTTTTATGACTGAGCTTAGGTGACCAGACCCGTATCTCTTCATACCTTGTGTCAATGCAAAATCCCCAAATCATCTAGTAATGTAAACCCTGTGCTCTCTTCTTACTACCTGAGGAAAGCCGTTCAGTAGGGCAGGGAAACTGAACAAAAAATGCTAAGCAAACAAATCCAGGTCAAAATAGAAGACTGAAAGTAAAGAAAGCAAAACCATTCAGATCTGATATGTCAATGTAAGCTTACATTGAAATTGATGTACATTTAAGGGGGAAAAAACCAAACCAAACCAAACCAACCCAACAACTGAAATCTGTCTCCTCATCATCTTCAAGGCTGAGGCAACAGTCTGTGTGCTGCAAAAAAAACCCTATTTACTGTCAGAGAGCTGTATTTACATAATAATATACTCTGGGACCACAAAGCTACCTGTTGTTCGTGTGAAAATGTCACTTAAGGAAGGTCAGGCTTGGTTGATTCTTGGAACATGGCTAATAGGCAGCAGTCCAACAACTGCTACCTGATCAGTGTCAGGAATATTGAAATAATTCACAGTCAAATTGAAAGCACACTTCCAATTCAAACTAATTTATTATCACAGCCCAGTTGCCTGAAAAGAAAAACAAAATCTAATAAAAGAAATGTTTCAATTTAGAGTGGTGAATGTGAAAATGAGGGCAACAAAATGAACAATATAGGAGAAAAATGTTTGGCTTTGGATTCTGAGCAGAAATCTCTAAATCACTATTAATGCTGCGGCTATGAAGCAGAAACATCAGCATTGCTGCTAAACTATATAGCTAATACAGTGCTAACGCTAAAACTAGGCTATTTTTATGCTTCCAACTGCTGCTTTGACTTTATTTTTTTTTTCTGTAGTTTGTCACTTACCTGTAGCTTTTAAACTCTGCAATTGAAATTAAAGCACTATTAAAAACCTTTAAGAAAACTTCATATATAATATTTTCCTCCTCCCATCCACAGTTTCTTTTGTTTTATACTTTTCTACTATGCAGAGTCAGGTAGAAAGAGAAGCTTTACTAGTTTAAAACAGGACCCTTACTTAGAAAGCACAACATACTCTATTTAAACAAATGCTTTATTATGTCACTTAATTCAAATATATGTTTAAAAATGAGCATAAATATTGTCCTTTAGAGGGTCTCAGCCTATTTTTAATAAAAGTCTTCAATTCTTACGCAAGTTAATATTTCACTAACCTTTAAAAACATTTTGGGGGATTTATTTTGTGGCCTTAAGCAAAACTTCCTCTGAAATCATTCAAAGTGCTAAGTTGAAAAAAGAAAAAAAGTATTCCTACTGTTTATTTCCTACTTAAAGTCTCAGATGCCATGTGATGAATGTTACCTATGTAACTAGACAGATCATAAAATTCTTTTGTAACATAACCACCTCCAAAATCAAATACGGTGTTATATGCAAAGTTAGGACCTCAGACGGAGAGTTACCAGAAACATCACATGAACTTTGCTAAATCCTGCTGTCACATAAAATATCACATTGTGAAATGTGATGCTGTAAAAGTACATTTCGGTTCTTTAAGTGCCACCTTGCACACCTGCCCTGAAACTGAAAAGTCCTCCTCTGTTCTGTCACATGCCTCGCTACCAGGCAGCCTCGATAAAACGGTGGTGTATTACAGCGCAGGTCTAGTTCAGTCACAATGGTCATATGCATCCCAGAACAAAATCATGAAAATGGAGGTTTGTTTTCATAACTTTGCTTACGATGCGTTTTTGCTTCCACAGCTAAACTAGGATCTGTAGTGCATAAAAGAAAGGGAAGAGAGAAACAGGCACAAAACATGGATATGCTTCTCAAATTTTCCACGTTGCATTGGAGTTACTTTCATAACTCTTTCCATGGGAATTCCCTATGCTTGTAATACAATATCCTAAATGGACTATGCCAAAAATAAATGAAACCAATGTAAAACATTTATGGCATCTGTTGTTAATATTTAGCACCTAGCAAGTGAAGGCTGGATGAATACTTTTCCATAAATGATACAGAACCATAGAATTGTTTTGGTTGGAAAAGACCTTTAAGATCATCAGGTCCAACCATTAGCACTTTTAAGTCCATGGCTACATCATGTCCCTTACCACCATATCTACATGTCTTTTAAACACTTCCAGGGATGGCGACTCAACCACCTCCCCGGGCAGCCTGTTCCAGTGCTTGACAACCTTTTCAGTAAAGGAATTTTTCCTAATGTCTAATCTAAACCTCCCCTGGCACAACTTGAGGCCGTTTCCTCTTGACCTACCGCTTATTACTTGGGAAAAGAGACTGACCCCCACCTCGCTACAACCTCCTTTCAGGTAGTTGTAGAGAGCGATAAGGTCTCCCCTCAGCCTCATTTTCTCCAGGTTAAACACCCCCAGCTCCCTCAGCCACTCCTCATAGGGCTTGTTCTCCAGACCTTTCACCAGCTTCGTTGCCCTTCTCTGGACACGCTCCAGCACCTCAATGTCCTTCATGTAGTGAGGGGCCCAAAACAGAACACAGTACTAGAACTGTGGCCTCACCAGTGCCAAGTACATATCGGCACTTCCCTGGTGCTTTAAACAGAGACAATAGCAGCAACAATGACTATGTTTTCTGTCACACAGTGCTGAAAAGTTGCATGGTATCTGCCCCTGCTATTCACCCTCATACTCCAAAGGTCATGTTCTTACTGACCTATTTGTAACTTAGAAATCTAGCAATAATTTTAGCCTATCACTTTTATGTCAGAATCATGAAAAGGACCTCTGGAGAAGTTTGAAGTTTATCTCCAATTATTCCTGTGTCATGGCTAATAAATTTTGCTTGCAAAGGATATTGTGAATTCATTATTAAAAACTTCTAGGAATAGTCTATGTAATCTATTCCAGAACTTCTTTACCTCCAGGAATT
>KL280208.1:3836-26876 GCA_000699545.1 Podiceps cristatus | reverse complement strand
GAAGTTTAAACTCATTTCTTCTTTGACTTACCCACCATGGCAACAGGAAACTCATTCTTTTCCTTCCTTTTGTGACAATATTTTATGCATCTTAAGGCAATTTCTGGTTTCTAAATAAATCTGGTTCTTTACATCTCTCTCACAGGTCATATTTTCTAACCTGTGATGATGTTCACTGCTATCCTCTGAACAGTGAAATCATTTTTGTTCTTGAATTCCCTTACCCAAAACTTGATGCTTAGGCTTTACTAGTGTTGGGTGGAAGTAAAAGATTAATTTTTTGAACTTTATCATCCATATATGTTTCTACATTCAGCTAGAATATTAGCATTTCTCAACAAGAATTTCATTACTGAATCATGTTCACCTGGTGATATTTTGTAAACAACAGGCGCTTCTTTGAAGAATAGGTAACTAAGCAGTTGTTCCTTGTTTGTTCAATTGACTACACCTTTCCAAGTGTAAGATCTTATCGCTGACCGTCAGATTGCAGCAGATTTTGTATTATTCCTCTCATCTTGCTGTCTGATGTCCACTTCAAATTTAGTAAGCATTATCTTTATTTAATCATCTAACTTATTATTGAATAAACTGAATATAGAATGTTGAATATATCTGCCCCTAATATATTTGATTAAGTAGCATTTCATTAAAGGAGTACTCTATCATCTTTGACTTTTTCCCCTCATTTCCCACTTGCAAGAGAAAATTCCTTCATATGCTAACATTTGTATTTAATTACAGCATCATGTTTTCATAAAGTAGACATTTACTGCAAAAATACTTTGGGTTTGCTTCAGGATGCATGTGCTTACATGTGCTTTCTGTTCTAGGATCCTGAAAATAAAGATTTCATTTGCCTATTGTGATTTAAATTTTCTATTGAATAAAATTTTTCTCTCTTGCATCTTCTGCTATGCTGAATGCTAGCCCCTTCTGTTCTTCTCAGCAACTGCTTATAGCTTATGTTATGAATAAAAATTCTGCTGAGAATAGCTAGGAGCTTCTCCTGGTTTCATCTGGGATGTAGCTACTTTTCTTCCCAGTAGCTACTGTGTTTTGCATTTAGTACAGGATTTGGTATGTGAAGAATGTGGGTAATACACTGATGTTACTACTTGTTGCTAAGAGATCAAGGATGTTTTTCAGCTTCCCAGGTTTTACCAATGTGCAGGTGCAAGAATCTGGCAGGGGTATAGCCAGTACAGTTGACCCAACACGGCCAAAGGAAGTATTTCATACCATAGAAGTTATGCCCAATAATTAAAGTGGGGGTCAGACAGTGGACCAGATGCTGTTCATTCAGGCTTTCATTCTGCTCTCCCTCCCTCCCCCTCTCTGGAACTTGCAGTTCCAAGATCGCTGCTTGGGATTGTCTTGGTTTCGCTCCATGACTGCCACTCAGGAAGGGCTCATTGGGTCGTCAGGCAGTGATAAGTTGTGCATCGTTCGTTTTGTATATTCTATTACTATTGTAAATATAAAATTTGTATTATCTTTTTCTTGCTGTGTGTGGTATTTGGTTGCTGGCTGGGGCTAAACCATGACAGAGCTCTATCAGGTTATCTGTGACTACTGCACTATTTCAAACCACTGCATGAAATAGTTACCTGCTCTGTCTCATGATATTGCCATGAGTAGCCTTAATAAGAATGTAATGAACATCATACAACACATTCAGGAAGTCTTCCCGGGATACAGGTCTACTTGGTCTCGAGTCATCTCCATAATGTTTCCAGGTGAAATCTGCCTGGGACACCGTCTTGTTGATACCTGGGTCATCATGATAATATTCCCAGGGCACAATGTTTCTGACTCTTTGGTCATCACCATAATATTCCCATTCATGCTGAAAGACAGTAATATAAAACCAGAACATTATTAAAAGAACCAGGTGCTTAAATTCTAGGGGGGAAAAAAAGCAGATGGAAACCTTACCTCTGTCATCTCTATTTCATGCCTTGTCAGCTGCCCAATCAGAGGGGCAGCCATATGCCGGACAATAATTCTTGTATGGGTGGGAGGCCCACCTCTTATGATGACTTGCGGGTAGTAAGTAGTAAAACCTGTCTCTTCTCGTGCTTCAAAGTAGATTGCATATTTCAGTTTCCCTCCATAAGCAGTCAGCTAACAAAGAAAAACACAAAGTACAAAAAAAATCCCATTTTCAGTTAGCTAAAAATAAATTCTTGGGCATATGTAGGAGCTAGATATACTCTGCACCTGTGTGCAGTCTGATGAATGTGCGTGTGGTAGAAAACAGCAATACATGCTTGTGGAACTACCTGGGGACAAGGGCTATGTTCAAAAACACTAATCAGCAATTTGTTATTGTACTACACTAAAAACAAAGTGTTATCTATTTCTTTATATGTGCCTTGGTGCTCCCCAAAGTTTATGTCTAGAGAAAGAAACATCTAAACTTTCTCAAGCCAAACCAAGAAATATCAAAAAGTGCAAAATAAATTGTCACAGAAGTGCATACCAATATCCACAAGGTGAGTTATTTAAATCGTTTTCTTTTGCGTAATTTACAAAGATCAGGCATTTGTTATTTAAAATGGTGAGAAACAAAAAGTTACAAGAGAGTTATAGTAAACTAATGCAGCTTAATTTTTCAAATAACATTTTTATGAGAAAGTCTATCCTGTGGAAAAGCATTACATGTTACTGTCTGTAAATATCTATTTTAAAATAGTGTTTATGTTACAGACTTACGAATTTCCATGATAATGGAGCAAATATTTTTTAATAATAGAAAGGTATTTATTTTCTTTTGAAGTATCTTCCACTGCATGATGACATGCTTATTGGAAGGGAAAAAAAGGCATTGCAAAATACAAATATAAGATTAAAAGAACTCTATAAAAATCCATGTCAGTATTCAGTGAAATTTTATGTTTACCTTTTGTCCCTCAAACTGTTCTGGAAGTTTCCAGTAAACAGGTTCTGACCGAAGATCCTGCATCACCTGTTCTATATTTGCTACTATTTCAGGAGGCTGGAATGCAATCCCTGAAAGAGTGCTGCGCTGAAGCTTCTCATCTACCAGTGGCAGAATCATTTGCTCTGGCTTCAAGGTCACCTATGCATATTCAAAAAAAAAAAAAAAAGAGAGGAAAATCAAGTCTGTTTTTCACCATAAAGTGTTAGTCTTGAAATTCTAGCTCTTTAAAAAATTATTTCTAGGTAACTTCATTTGATAACATGAGAAATTTGTCACAAAACAGTCTTACTACTCCTTCAGTAATTAACAGTGATAATAATGACTTCCCCTCAAGCCTTTTGCACCTTGTCCTCTTGTTAACAAAGAACATACTAGCACTGGTTAAAATAGTTGGATCGGCAACTGATCCCATGAATTTTATTGAAGCAATTTTCATAGTGCTATTTCAGTCTCAGGCCTCTTCTGTTTGGATTGTGAGAAATGCGCCTTACGAAGAAGCATACTTCTCACCAACACTGATTATACATAGTTGGGGCTGTAGAAACACAGGCTGGGTGAAGATCAGATTGAGAGCAGCCCTGAAGAGAAGGATTTGGGAGTGTTGGTTGATGAGAAACTCAACATGAGCCAGCAATGTGTGCTTGCAGCCCAGAAAGCCAACTGTCTCCTGGGCTGCATCAAAAGAAACATGACCAGCAGGTTGAGGAAGGTGATTCTTCCTCTCTGCTCTCACAAGATTCCACCTGTAATACTGCGTTCAACTCTGGGGTCCCCAACACAAGAAGGACATGGACCTGTTGGATTGAGTACAGAGAGGTACACAGAAAGTACCCGAGGGCTGGAGCAGCTCTGCTGTGAGGGCAGGCTGGGGGAGCTGGGGCTGCTCAGCCTGGGGAAGGGAAGGCTGCGGGCAGACCTGACTGCGACCTTCCAGTACTTATAAGGGGGCCTATAGGAAAGCTGGAGAGGCACTTTTTACAAGGGCATGTAGGGATAGGACAAGGGTTGACGCTGAAAGAGGATAGATTTTGGCTAGATATAAGGAAGAAATTCTTCCCAATGAGGGTGGTGAGGCACTGGAACAGGCTGCCCAGGGAAGCTGTGGCTGCCCCATCCCTGGCAGTGTCCAAGGCCAGGCTGGACGGGGCTCTGAGCAACCTGGTCTAGTGGGAGGGGTCCCTGCCTGCCTATGGCAGGGGGTTGGCACTAGATGATCTTTAAGGTCCCTTCCAACCCAAATCATTCTATGATTCTATGTAACACAGTACCTGATCCCTTGGTACTTTTATGCAATATTAAAGCTAAGTATTCTCCGGGCAATACGCAGAGAATAAGGGCTCAGGGTTTCTGTAACTCTAAATTCATATTTAATGAAAAATACAAGGATGCCACTAAGATACTCACATTTTTTTTAGACTTGTTGAAAGAGTCTCAATAGCACTATATAGAAATCATTATTTTGATCAAAAACTGTAATAAGAGTTTTTGTAATTCTGTGCAGATGAAAGTATCACAGGAAGCGTGTGAACAAATGCAATGGGCTGTTATCAAAATTGCTTCTTCCCAAAGGGTGAGGAAAACAAAGAAAACAAATGCAGAGTCATATCTCTAACAGTCATCCCATCAACAGGCTGTTTACGAGATAGGGATGAGGTAATGAGGAATCAACCAAGCCTTGCACTGTCCTTCAAGCATCTTGGTATTCCCATTTACAGCAGCATCTATGGGCTGATCAGACATGGAAGCATTCATAACATCACCAGCCCTAACTGAGATTTCCTGTGTTCCTATCATAACTGTATTTTACTGTTTACTATCTTAGACATCAAGAAAGTGGTCAACACATTTGAAATTAAGATCAGCCTTGTCTTATTGTCATGTAAGATGGGATTTGCTTGTTTAAACATGTCTAATACCATTTGAAGCACCTGAGTATCTGAAATAGCCACTAGTAGCTGGCAGAACCCACTCTCACTCAGTTTACAACTCTGAATGAATTCTGAAATAGATCGGAGTACCAAAAACTAGATGAGACATGGACATAGCTTGTTTAGATATGAGCATAAATGTGAAAGAAAATTAATCAAGAGACACAAAATAATCAGGAGGTTTAAGCTATGTTTCTGCCTTCTGCTGCCACAAAGGTCAAAGCACAATTTTCCAGAACTCTTGCTGTCATGGAGCTTGATTAAATTTTGTAACTTGTCAGCCTTTTACAGACTTTCATCTCCAGACTACCAGCATATGATGGGCAAAACTGAAATAATGAGAAAAACTGAGTCAGATCATGACAAATCACTACATCCACTGGGAAGGGAAAGAGGTGCTATTGGATTAAACAATGAAGGGGAGAATGGGTGCTATTCATATTACTGTAACCAAGAGATATGAACTCTTTAGTAAGAGATCACATTCTATGATTTCAGCCTAAAGTATCCTTTTCCAATTGAAGTTTGTGCATGACAAGTCAGGGACTTTGGCTGATTTGCATTAGGCAGCCATTCCCTCTATGGTTGACGTGCTTTCTAGCAGAGATATGACTGACCATACATCGGAACTGATCTTGTCATTTTCCATTAGAAATAGCTCCTCCAGAATGTAACTGAGGAGCTGGCACAGCAGCGATGGACAGCAATGGTCTCAATGTGTGTTTTGTGCTCATTGTACAGATAAATGGAGATATCCAGTCTGCCTTATTTGTCAGTCCAGCACAGGTCTCAAAGGTCCTCTTCCATAAAAAAGTGGAGAGCTCTTTGCTCTGACGGATGATACCCTCCCATTCTTGGATTTAAATAAGCTCTCTCTTTTTTTTTTTTTTTTTTCATAAAACAAACAAACAAAAACCAGTGAAAATAAACAGATTAACTGAACCATGTGAAATCTATGTTGGACAACAAACATCTGTGACCCTTGAATACACCTGGGTAAACTGTGTATCATATACCAGAGATTATGTTACAATGCACTGGAGTGCATAATTTCCCCACACGACTAGCTTGCCCTTTCCTGGGTTTTAACAGCTTTACTTTGGCTTGACATCAGCTCTCCTATCACTGGTTTTCTTACCTACTCATTTACTTTTAGTGCCTTGACCTTGATTGTCTAACAGAACATACTGCTCTCTCCACTTCTCAAAGTATAAAGAGGAAAATGATTGCTTAAATGTTTGGCCATTTTCTAGCTACCTCTCAGTGCCTGACTAAAAGATGCCAGCAGGAAACAACATTATCACATTACATGGCTCAGCAGTTTCCTACTCACCCACATGCGAATCAGCCCTCTTGCCTCACTGCACTGTGTAGTCAGGCCAAAGCAATAGCAACTGCTGCAGCCAAGTGGGTTTCTGGCAGAGAGACTGAACGTACCAGACTTGCACCTGTCACAGTGGACACCTTCCACATTAACCTGGAAGACAGAGAACATGGAAAAAAACCAAAAAAGTGCAAGCTTTATTTCGGCATACTAATAAGAAAAAGAAAATCATACAGTAACGATAGTAACAGGGTGCAGAAAGAAATAATAAGTGTAAGGAAATAGTCAAGGAACTTTCCAGCATCTTATGATGTGTGTATGCAAACATATACAATTAATGTAATTGAGACATTTGCGTTTATTTCCACTGAGTAGCTCTGAGCAACGGATGCTGGCTTCATACTGACAACTGTAAGCACAGTAAAATCATATGGCACTTCGGCCATGACATGCCTAATAACTAATTGATAAGAAAAAACATGTCCTTCTGAAATTGCCAGGGCTAATCAAGCCTTTTGTTTAATAGGAATTAGCTTTGACAAGTTAGAATGTTTAAGGTACAGTAGTAAATGTTCTTGCTGAGAAACATATTTTAATGGAAATATTGTAGAGAAAAGCTTTCCCCTCTTTGTGATTGCTTTCCACATCATTAAACAATATTAACGAGGCTGAAATGTTTCACTGTTGTAATGTCAATGCTTTTATTTTCATTTTTCAATTAGTCCAAATAAAAAGCTACACCAGATAGGGCCAGATATGCAATAATTTATGCATAGCCTTTCAAAACCATTTTCATACTGAGACCAAGGTATTTTTAAAAAATCACCAATATGAAAGCACTGGTTGGCTTTTCCTCCCCATCCCTTTTTTATTCTTGAGAGTAATATGAAGAAGCCAATCTAAAAAACAAATCTAACTTTCCAAAGTTTATTGAGGAAACCAACATTATCCCTGAGGATTTACCATTTTTAACCCTCATTTCCACATGTAACGTTTTATCACCAAATGTGCCTACACTGTATTTAGCTTAGATTTTGCTACTTTTTGTCAAAGGCTCCTGAGCCTTTGAAAGCTCATTTCTGCAGCTATAGCAGCAGGTTTAAATGGGAACGATTACCATTTTATAAGCATCTAGCTTCTTCAATATATAAGTCTTTCAAAAAAGTTACACAAAAGGTTAACCAACCCTAGATTTAAATTCAACCTTAAATTTGGGGTGGGGGGCGGAGGTTGTGTGTGTGTGGGGGTGTGTGTAGAAATCTGCTCACTTAATTCAGTATTATTTGCCCATTTTTTGTCATAAATTGTGAATTTTACTTGCTTTGCATTTTTATTCATTCTATTGCAGTTTCTTATCATCAATCATCAGCTAAATATATACTGTTAAATTGCACTCACAGAAACACAGAAGTACCTATATTAGGCTTAAAAAAAAATCAACAAAGAAACATTCCTATTTAAAAATGCCATAAACTCCCATTCTTTCTACTTAGTGCTTACAAGAGCTACAAGGAAGACATAGATATACTGGACCTAATCCAGAAAAAGGGCACCAAGACGGTTAGAGGGGCTGGAGCACATCACTTATCAGAAGGGGCTGAAAGAATAGAGATACTTCTATTTTTCCATTTCAGAGGATGACATAGGACAAATAACGCTGAGTTTTACTCAGATGGTCCATGTGATAAATCACTTCAGTTTTCTTATGGGCTCACTATCAAATGAATCAGTATTTGTGAAATAGAACACGATGTTTTCTGTTCAAATACACCTGAAAAATGGGAGGGTGGTGAAGCAGTTTGCACAAAGAGGTTGTGAAATCCCCATCCTTGGAAGTACTGCCTCGGCAATGTCTTTCAAACAAGGTGCTGGACTAGATGACCTTCACAGGCCCCTTCCAATCTCATTTGTTCTACAGTTACTCCATTGAGTATATCCTTTAAACTCAGAATGAAGTGGCTGGTGCCCATTTAACAAAAGAATTACCTGGCAATTCAATCATTTAAATTAATCCTTCCATTTTACTAGGTCTTTGTGTCAATACAGTCCCTAAAAAAGATGAATGAATCAAAATCTCAGAAGGAATCTCTAGAGGTCACTTTTAAAACCTCCTCCTTGAAGCGAGACTGTGACCAATACCAAATCAGGTTACCCATGCCTCTTTCTAGCCACTTCTTGAAAACCTCCAAGAACAGAGATTTCACAGCCTTTCTGGATAATCTGTGCCAGTGCTGCATATCCTCCCAAGTGTTGGGTGCTTTTTTTTGTTTTTTTTTTTTTTGGTTTTTTTTTTTTTTTTTTTTTTTTTTTTTTTCCTCTAAATATCCAACCCCAAATTCCCAAGCTGCCATTTGCAGCTGTGGTTCCTTGACTTGACTCCATCAACTACTCTTTGAAATGGCTATAGGCTGCAATTGCATTTTCTCTTCGTCTCTTATTTTTTACAGACTTGAAGAGTCCAGCTCTCTCTGTATATCCTTACAGATCATTTGCTCTAAGTCTCCTTGTAGCCTTTCTCTGGATCTTCTTCAGTTTCTCCACAACACTTTTGAATCAGGTCCTCAAACTGGACACCATTTCCTAGTGCAGTCTTACCAGCACTGAGTAAAGGGGAACAGACTTTCCTCTGCTGCTCATGCTCTTCATGATGTCCGAGCTTGCAGCTCCATTGGCCAGTATGATCAATGCATCCAGCTCAGTAGGCAGTTTGTCTTCTTTACAACGAGAGTACATGACTGCCTTATATTCAGTTTGCCATTCCCCAAAGCCCCTATGTTCAACTCAGCCTTTCTCCTCCCAAACTGTACTGATTCTTCAGGTCATTCCACTCCAATTCATGACCTTTCTATTTTCCCAATCATCAAGGTTATCAGGTACCCTCTAGATTGTAGTTCTACTCTTCAGCATGTCAACCTCTACCTCCTCCAAATCATCAATATTCTCAAATTTGATGATGGTGAATTCTGTCATCTGTGTCACTGATGAAGGTATTGGCTCTGCTCGCTGGCTACCAACTGTATGTCAAACCACCAATTATTGCCCTTTAAACCCAGTGATCCAGCCAATTTTTAAACCACCTAAGTGTGCTGTTCTTCCAAGAACAATTCCAAATAAGAACGTTGTGGGTGATGATGCCAAAAGTCTTTGCTTTAGTGATCCTGAATTGGATGCAGTCTACTCAAAAGAACAGATATTACCGCAGTGAATTCTACTCATAAAATGATCAATATTGACTCCCTTTAAGTCAATGTACTATAAAGAACTAGCACTGTGGCATACTGTTATTACTGATGTGGTTGCTTTTGATTTTCCAAATATCTGAACAAGAATTGTATTGAATGTGGTCAAATTGGCAACAGTTCTGTAAGAACAGGAAGAATCACAAAGTGAGAAGAGAGCCTAAGAGGATGTTGTCCTGGCAAGTCTTAGTGTGTGAAAAAGCAACTGATAAGCACTTAAGTCTTTCTTTATGTTAGATTCCTCCCACAGCAGTCAGCAAATGCACTATGACAATCATCGAGATTTGTCAGCATGTGTTGTTGGAACAGGCAAGTACAAAGGTCAATGAATTTTGGAATAAACTTCTCAGTAGCTATAAGATCAGCTTACAACCTTCATTGTCCTACCTTGCAGCTGCATTGGCCAGCATGATCAACGCATGAACACTTCCCCAACTCCGTATCACAGCTCTGTGGATCTGTCCCTGCCAGGAAGCACTGACAAGCAACACATTGTGGATAATTCCAGTAACCCAACCTGCACTCAGTGCATTTATCCCCAGAGAATTCAGGGCGGCAGAAGCAACAGCCTGTATTTAAGTCACACTGAGAACTTAAGGCTCCAACGAGGCTGCAGTCACAGGGCTAAAAGGAAGAGAAACAAAGAGAAAATTGCAATCGTCCTTCTGGAAAACAAATAAACCATCTAACTAAAGAAGCAACTCACCTCTTTCAAGTACCTCTAAATAAAGTACAGCAGTGAATTTCCACTGTCCAAAGGTAACATATCTGAATTATAAGGCTAAGAATTTATCTTTATTCAATAAGGGTCAAGCAATTCCACTAAGTACATCTACAACACTGTTTTCTTTTTGAACAGATATTACTTATTACTAGTATGTAGTGAAATCAAATAAAGGGTCAAGGACACTGGGATACTTTGCAGACAAAATTAACTTAAAAACTAAGTGCTCTCTAAAAAACCTGCCTTCTGTGTAAATCCTCTGCAGGGCATGTTCAGACCACTTTGCTAAAACTGGAATTGCTCAGGGGCAATGGTCCCAGTGGAATCTAGTTCAATGTTTATTACTTATCCATCAGACAGGCAACTATCTTCTCTGTACAAACAGGACTCTTAGATGACAGTAATTTACACTGTAAGGGATAGAGATTTAGTCATGTGTTGTACTGGGAAGTAAACTTGCTCAAAGAATGAGACTTACGCAGGCAGTTAAGGCCAGAAATAGGTGATTTGCCAGGGGGTCTAGATATTGAATACAGAAGTAAGTAACAGGGAAAGCTGCGGGCTACCAAAGAACAGAAGAATCCCTCAGTGCTATTACTGTGACTGTACTGCAAAGTTAGCACAGGACATTTGCTGTGATCACTGGCGTGACCAGAATCTCACAGGGAGAAGTTCAGCTTGCAGAAGCAAACCCAGTGCCAGTAGTACAGGTTACCACAGTAACTGACATGGATAGACTTGCTAAAATTAAGGACACAAAGCTGAAAAAGAGAGGAGGAAAATGTGGATTCAATTTCCAAGCACAACTGTTTATTACATGAATACTTACAACACCTTTCTTCTCATCTGAAAAGACCATTTATAAAGAAGGCGATTCTATACAGGAAGCATTCAAATGCAATCTTTACTGAATGCTAGAGAAACTGTTTAAGTAGTAATTAAATGTTAGACTGATAGACTACTACCTAACCTAAGAAATAAAACCTTTCTGACAGAAAGAACCTTATTCTACAAGATACATTTGAACATAAAGCTTAGAAAGCAAATTGTTCACCATACACTGAAATAGCTTGATGTGCAGTATCAAAATCTAAATTACAATCAGATGTTTGCTTTGTAAGCAGGCAGTTTTATGCAATGCTCTCTATCCCTGTGAGTTACATCAGCCCTGGAAATCTCCTACAAAGAGTGCAAGCAGGAGATTCACGTCTCACTTTGCAGAAATTAGCTGCAACATACTGAAAGGGATGTGGGCTGATAGATCATTATTAATTTAGATGGTGCCATGGAACTGTCATACTAATGTGCTCACATAAAAGACAATCAGAGAATATACTCCAGAGCTCAAACAGAGGTCTTCAACCTCATTAGACTGGTTTCAGAAGCCAAGAGTCTGTATCACAGCAGCACAGCAGAGGTTTCACAAGAGGAGTTTTCCATATATACACAAAAAGAAATCATTCTCGATAATTAGTTTGCAGCCTGAGCTACATGACAAACAGCCTTTTAAGAATGAGCATTAATGGTGTATGACCATGTTCAGACAAGACATGGAGTTTTGGAATAATTGCAGTACTATAAATCCCTTATCATCAATGAGAACAGCAGAAAGGAGAAGGCAGTTGAACTTTGCACAATACGCACTGTCACCAGTTTTCAACATTAACTGAATACTGCTCCCCTTAACTCAAGGGTAGGACATTAACAACAGCCTTTGTGGCCTCTTTGACATACTATCATTGTCTTCCTAGTTCTTCTCCCTTCCACTTCCCTTTCGATTTTTTTTTTCTATGTCAAACATTGGAATGAGAAGGATATAAAGGCTAATGAGAAGGTTTATTTCCCCTTTAAGAACATAGGAAGAAAGTGTATTTTACAGCTAAGGTGGCTGTTTCTTCTCTCTTCACTGTCTTTTATGCATAAGTTGAAGCCCTTCTCATGTAAACTTCAAGTACAAATTCCCATTAGTATCACAATTAGGGCCAAAGTAAATTTGTTCTGCAAAGGCACTATTACTTGTAACTACACATCTACATACGTTGTACAATACTGTGCTAATCTCCTCAATCATGTGAAACACGGCTATAATAAAGAAACCCCGCTCAGGCAGCACACTGACCTAGCATGACAGCAGTATAAACAAGGGTGTTCAGCGCTGCAGGCTGCATACCTGAGCCACAGCATCCACAGTGCTCCTGAAGAGATCACCAACATTTATGCCACAGTCTGACACTAAAACTCACAATGCAGAGACAAACCATGATTTACAAACCTAAAATTGTGTTCTAGCTACAAATTAATGCATTTACCCCATGGGAAAGAGGTAACACACACAGAGAATATAGAGATCTACTCACCTTGCAGCCACTGACAATGTCATGGCCCCAGTAATTTGGTGCGCACTTGTCACACATCTCGCCAACAGTATTGGGAGGGCAGATACAGCGGCCACTGACGGGATGGCAGTTATTACCAAAATGTGAACACTCACAGGCTTCATGGGAGACAGAAAAAATATAAGGCAAAGGAAAAGTTATCCCTTTATGTCACATCTTGAGAGCAGACCCTAACAGGGTTAGGATCATTCCACCAAAGTCTTTACTGTACAGTGAACTCTCAGTTATCTGCCTGCAACGGGGCAGGAAAGGCAAGGTAAACCCAGAGAAACCAAAACTAGGAGCAACGCAACACAGGTTAACTGAGGTCAAAGTGACTGCAATGAGATGGGGAAAAATAAAGGCACTGAATGCAAGAGTGCAGAGACTTTCGAGATGGTGCGCTCGCGTGACATAGGTGCGGGAGTATCGCCATGCAATTTCTGGGCCCACGCTGTCTCATGCAAGAAGACACCTGGCTGCCTCTGAGCCCTCTACGCAGAGAACCTGCAGCGTATTTAACCTCTTCCCCCAGTCTGAGCCAACCTCCTGAAATTGCTGCTGCTGTAAACAGATTTTTGTTAAAGGGAAAAAAAAAGGCATTCCAGTTTCTTTTTCCCATTCTACTTCTTTTTTTCAGATTACATATATTCTGCCTTAGGAGGACATCGACAATGTGCCTCTTCACAGGAAACTGGGATTCTTTGCAGATTTTATTCAATTAAAACCACTTTGGTTTCAGAAGTGGTTCCAAAAGTGGTCTTTGCTCTGAAATCATTATTAAGGGAACAACTCATTGGTGGCAAATGCAGATTCAAGGTATGTAAGTGATAAGTAGTTATGGGGCACAAGACACCTAATTGCTTGGAGGAGCAGAACATGCATGGTTATTTTCATAACCACCGTGAACATAACCCGAGGTCAGAGCAAAACCATCACATCTAAACTATGACTCTGAGTGATAATCTCTTCCTTGGGGTGTTTGTAGGGCAGTGTAACATAATGTTCATTGCTGAGGGCTGTATTTATGTTCATTACCTTTACTGTATGAAATACTCCAATTCAGAGTAAAACTAGAAAACGAGAGATGTGCAAAGATAGAATTCATATCTATGGTTTAAATAAGTGACCTTTATTTTTCCCCATAAATGCTTTCTAAATAAGGTAACTGATGCAACGAAGATAGTAACTTTTGCCTCCATCATGCCAGGAACAAACATTTTGCATGCTACATAAAATCTTTTGACACACTGTGGCTTGAAGACGTTTCAGAATACATCTCTCATTGGGAGACTGAGGCTTTCAGATGTAACAGCTCTTCTATGGGCTTCCAGTTCTTACAAAAAAAATAGTTCAAAAGGGGTGATACACTAATATTTTTTTGGCATTTTTACTTTTGTCATTATTAAAAAGAATATAGAAAAAATACAACATATTTGTTGCAAGCAATAGTGAAATAGAAATCTCTTTTGTATCTTGCTGCTAGAATGTCAACACTAACTGATGATGCCTTTTTTTCAGCTTTATGGTTTTTTTATTGCACGAGAAAAAAAATCAAATTATATTCCTTTTGGATAAATGCTAGATAAAAGAGGTCCAATATTTTATTCGATACTTAACTGTCACTATGGAATTCATTTTTGTGCACTTTCTTCCTAGCATGATTTGATATACTTTTATTAAATTTCTGATTTTCTCTGTGATTCATAATTTAATTCCATTTTTTTGGTCATTTGAAGGAATACATAAAAAGCCTACTAACAATAAGTGTGGAAAAAAAGACATCTTGAAAACAGAATTCCTCTCCATCCATTGTATTAACTTTGGAACTTTTAAAAATCTGAATTTTCTGAACATGTTTTGCTGTTGTGGTTATTTAAAATATTTGATGACCACAGGCAGATACATTTCCATTTAAAATATTATTTGGATTTACACTACTTTCCCATTTCACCACTGTTCCTTAAACTCTCTCATTTCAAGATTGCCAAGAGAGCAGTTAAAAATTTAGTGTGAAATCTTGTTAATTGCCCTCTCATTTTCCTTTCCAAACTGTATGAAATTAACAGCATTTTGCAGTATATCACAATAGTGATGTGCTTTTAAACTGTGAAATGTTAGAATAAGAGACTAATCATGAAGATACGGTATTTTTTTCCCTTCGTATATGGGCTAAGGGCTTTAGGACTGCAGGTATCATTTGCATTTTATTTCAAGCTCTCTCATCAGTGAGCCTGCAAACCAATCTTTCCCTTTTCCACAGTGCCAATGTGTTTGCACTTTTCAAGGCGGTAAACATTTTCTGAGCCCTTTCTTCCCATGGGAGACAATACCACAGAGTAATGTTTTCCAATATGATCTGTAATCCAGCCTGGCTCAAGGTGTATCAACACTACAGGTGAAACTGAATTCTGCCGCACAGATGTGGGTCTCGAGGCCTCAACGCTCCTTCCATAAAAAAAGGCAGAGATAGGCCTGCTGCTTCTGCTGCCATTCTGGATGGGAAAGGAGGAAGAATAGGATACCGGGTATGGTGATTTCTGCTTCTGGAAAGAATACAGTTTATGCCTGAAGAGTAATAGCAGCAATACTCTGGGCTTTATAGCACTCTGCTGTCAGCAAAGAATGATGCAGAGCCATTGCCATTCTGACGTCCCAGCAGCCAGCCACGCTAGACACATCTATGGCTCCTGTGATCACACCTAAATGAGTCTATGAGACTTTAAAAATACGATTCTATTAGCAAAGATGGATATTTCTCTGTGAAGAGATCTATTGATTTGGTTCTTTTTGATGTAGCAGTCTATATTGCTTTAAGGACAAGAAGGATGGAGTTCAGTGTTTGGCCTAATGTCTAAAAGGACAAACATAAATGTAAAGAAGTGGAAGGATATATTTATGTCTGATGTTAGAGTTTCGGCATCTGGAAAAGTATACTTTTCATGTGTTTACACAAGGGACATAGTAGAGAATTTTATCTGAAGATCTTGTTGTACACAAAAAATACACAAGCAAGAATGATAGTAAATATTCCTGTATGAATTTAACAAAAAGGAATCAACTATGTAAGTACAGTGAAAAGGTTTGGGATAAAACTATAAACAAAGGTTTTGTTTTGTTTTCTTTTTTTCTGTTCACATCCCTTCAAACTGATGTAATTTGTCAAGCACCTTAATCATCCTTCTGTGGTTCTCTTACGATAACTAAATTATAGGAACTTCATAGAAACTTTTTTGGCAGAAAGTACTTGGAGAAAAGGACATTCCTGTTCCTTCTAAACATGGCAGATTAGCCATAAATTTACTTTAATATAGCAGGAATTGCTTTGGTCTTTTGTTCTCGCCAATCATCATTGCCAACTGATCAATTTATAAGGCTGTCTATGAAAGCACCTACCTGTCAGGAATTTTTTTTAGGCAATCCAAAACCAGCCAAACTGGAATCTTAGTAATAAATAAATAAATAAGCAAGCAAATAAATAAATGAATCTGCACTTGGCCACAAAGAATTTACATACGAGTACAGCCTCCTTCTTCAAAGTTGTAAAATCCATGAGCACAGCGGTCACACTTCTTTCCTGTCACTCCAGGCTGGCAATAACACTGTCCATCTCCATCGCAGTCGAAGGACTTGGAACCAAAAGAGTTGCAGTTACAGGGAACGCATCCTCTTGAAGACTGTAGGCCAAATGTTTCAGGCTGCCACAGAGAGAGGAAGAGCAGTTAGTACGTGGAACGATTACCAAGAGAAAAGGGGAAAAGCTGGGAGTGTAGGGAGATGAGGGTGGTTCTTTCCTCTTCATCACTGAAATACTACTCTTAACAGGTTGAATTGCAGCAGTAAAACACTGAGGCAAGGGCATTAAGTACCCTACACAGCTGAAAAGGAAGAAAGATTTCAAAATGTTACCTGATGCTATAATAAATGTTCTGCAATGTAACACATTTCCTATGAGGTTGTGTTTCCTTAAGTACAATTCCCACAAGAAATGAGATGTATGTCAGTGCCATATATATATCCCATGCCTGGGTTGTAAGATTATGTCAGGCAGAGTTTGTTGCTAAGAGAGTGAATTCAAATTCGTAGCTATGAATGGAGATTGACTCAACTGGAAAGTCACTGAACAACTAAATTTTATCTCCTCTGACCAGGGGCAATGTCTGATTACAGTATTCTGTAAGTTGAGGGCATTTCTTTTGAATGATACTTAGGAATAACTTCAGAAGAACATAATGTGTTTGTGTACATTACAAGCAAATAATGGGAATTATCTATTGTTAAGGTAAAATCTCTGTCTTTAGGATAGTTCTAAGACTAAAATAGAAATAATCAATGAGCCTCTTTCTTCCAGTTTCATTCTTTGCTTTCTTTTTTGCACTAAGTACTATCAAGTTCCTACAGAACCAGAATAGATGTTATCAACTATAGTAATAAATGTCCTCCTTAACACTACTACTGGTGTGTGAAAAGTGCACTTGTAAAGGAGGGCAGACACATGCTCATTTGTATACTGTAATATGGAGTTCTGCATGAAGCTTTTAACCAACAGACTCCATGGGTTTCACCAGCTAACAGAGGCTCCTAGCAGCAAACTGTACTTGATACTCAAATTCTGAACTCAGCCTTGAGCTAGAGTGACTTAAAATAGGAGTACTTTTTTACCTTTTTTCAGGTGTGATGATTTTCAGAGAATATTGAAATCCAAGACATATTTCTAACTTCACTTGAAATTTATATTACAACATTTAATAGTAAAAATCTATTAGGGACTTTGCTAGGAAAGCAAAATGTTAAAAACAAGAAATTAAAAAAAAATCACTGCTAATGAATGGAACTAAGTGGAGCAAAGTGGAAAATATTTACTTTTACAGTATACTACTGTGTCACCCAGGCATGTGGTGTTAGATTTTTATGTAGCATATACATCAGTACAGATTTTTCAAGTCAGTGGGGCTGCACTGGCTTACACTTTACATGAATTTGTTTCACAGTTCCCTAATCTCATGTGTAGGTGAATTCCCAGAGACTTCAGCAAGTTTCCATGTAAAAGTTCTGAAACCCGATCTCTGTTGTTAATAGTGAAGTTCTACGTTCCCATAGAGTCTGTTGATAGGTATCAGAATACAGGACCACATCTATGGTTAAAATTCAGCCTGACAAATCATATAAACCCAAGTATATGCCTGATTATACATATAATAATTACACTGATTTTCATTTCCAAATTCTATATTGAAATGTTTTGCCAGTTACATCCTTCTGCATGACAAAACATGGTGTATCAGAGAGAAAGAAATACTCACTCATATAATTAAGCTCCAAGGTTCAATTAAATATACAGACTATCTCTAAAGATTTCCACAGGAAGAAACACACAGAAATGTGAATAAGTAAAAACCTCAGGACAGACATTCAGATTAATGCAGCGAGGTAACCAATGCACAGCATGCATCTCAGTTCTCAAAAGAAAGTCTGATAGGATCTAATAAATTCTGTTTATAAGGGTGAAAGCCAGAAAAAGTCTGACACACTAGCACTCCACACTGTGTGAAGGAAGAAAAGATCACTAGCATGCTGGGTTCTATTCTGTGATGAGCTCTGCACAAAGATGTTTTGATCAGTCATGCAAACCCCCAAGATGAACCCCCAACTTCAGCCCTCAGCAAAGCTTGTTTACGCACAGAAAATCTAAGAACAAGAGATAAGGTCCTGGATGACAATGAGGATATACAATGAATATGTTCTGAATATGTTATTATATTGTGTCCCTATATCAGTTGTGTATGTATGTCCAGTGCTTTTGCGGGCAATAGTTACAGAATATATGTTAAATGGGTAACAGTTTATGTTCTCTAAGGGAATCCATGTGAGCAAATACCACATGGGTCCTAGAGTCTGGCTGAGGAGGAAAAACACTGCCAGGTATTATTCAAACAGAGTGTGATTATGTGTGGAGGTTTTGAGTTGCAGAGAAAAAAACCCGTCGTTCCTACAATACTGCTCTGTTAGAAACAGTTGCATCACAATCACTTCATTTTAGGAAATAAGTTGCTTTGTTGGCATGTGATAACAAATGAACACTCTTGTCATTTGGGGAATTATATTCAAATAACAGGCACTTCATCCAGTTAAAAATGGCTCAAATAACTGACTATATTCACCAGTGAGAACTTTTAACATCAGCTATGTTTGATATTTGAAGATTAGATCTTAACACTTTGCCTGCGGGGTTGGTCCTTCTCACAAACTCTTTAGGTTTTTGGCTCTTGAATTGTTAGAAGAGGAAGCCTTATCCTGGCAACGGCCATGAAAATCTCACTGTTTCCACTGATGTATATACATCACTCATGCATTTTGTGCATACTGCTGTTGATGGTGCTGCTTTTGGACTTCTTTGACTGGTATTTGACTTCTGGCTTATATTGTCATTTGCCCTATGAGAACCCCTAGGACTGGGGAAGTATCTGAAAAGGCTGCCTGTTTCCTCAGTCTGTCTGTTTCTTGATAATTTCATATATTGTAGCACATGTATTTAACGTTTAAAATAAAATAAAATAAAAGCCTGCAGGAGCTCCCAACACAAGCGAATACGAGATTTCAGCCCATGCAATGCACACAGTTTCTGATTACCGGAGTAGCAGGCCGGTAAGCACCCCGTGGGCACCCACTGGCACTGCTGATGCCCCATCTCCGAGGGGGGACTCGGATCTGCTGACTGCTTCGTGCATTTTCTTTCAATTTAGGCACTTGTCTGCTGATTTCACAGCGTCTGCCCGTGAATCCTGATTTGCAGATACATCTTCCTGACATATCACATTGCAGTGACATGGATCCTAAAGCACTGCAGCCACAGGGTATACAAACCAGCTTTTCTGGGGCCCAGAAGTAGCTGGGCTTTAAGAATGAAAAGTAAACACTGTTAGAAAGTGAAGATAATGAGACTACGCCACATAAAAGAGTACATGCATAAAGACAGTAGTAAACACAGCAGTAAGCAAAGAATAATTCCAATCAACTGCCATTATTGTATCAACAAGCTTGAGATATTTGCTGTGTACATTATGCAATCTGTGCAAATTCCATGGATATCAATGATTTTGCCTTGAATGGACTTTTTAAATACTGTTGAAAATGGTGCACGAGCAAACCATTTCAGAAATTGCACACTTCTGAAGGGTGAAAATGATTCCTGTGATTTCTGTAGAATTACTTATGTGCTTCAAATTACACACATGTGGAGGCGTTCTGAGGACACAGGCCTAACCCACGAGTCCTCACGCTGAACTAGAGAAATGTGCAGCCAGCTGTAACATATTCCTTAGCAGCCTGAAGAAAACTCTACAAAAGTTTATGAAACACTATTTTTTGAAGTGATTTATGCGACAGCAAAATGTCAATGCAAAAGACACTTTCACTGAAAAAGAATACATTATCTGGACAATAAGAAACCTTAAGAAATAAAAAATAAAAGCAGAACATTCACAGCAGAAGGAAACTAGAATCCTGCTTTTTTTTTTTTTTTTTAAATCAGATGCTGTCAGACATTTTGCAACTTTCTTCATAAAAGGATTATCCCCCACAGCTAAAATATTTTTAACTAATTTATTTATATCAAAAAGTCAGAATATAAAGTATAAATACCACATATAAAAATATATTTATATGTACAGTGTTGTTCTGTATGTTCTGTATTTTGTTCTAGAAAACCTTTAGAAAACATTTATAAAGCACCCATTTTACCTTTCTGTACATAAAGAACACATACAGGTTGTTCTTAAAGAGAAAAATGAACAAAAAAAGAAAAAACTATCCAAAATCAAACAATATTTAGTTATGACATACAGGGAAGAAAGCTTAAAGGAAACACCAGTTCTTGTCACTCACCTTGCAGACGTCACACCGGCGCCCGATCACGTTGGCTTTGCACTCGCACTGGCCCGTCCGAGAGTCACAGACCTCTGAGAAGGAGCCGTTGATGTGACAGTGACAGGCTGCAGGGGAAGAAGGAGCTGTTATTGTGTTTCCTGAAGCTAAATTTAATAGCCAAATGTTGACAGTGCAGCTTTTGCCACCCTGAGAAATCCAGGAAGGCAGGCCTGAGTAAAGCAGGAAGGTGTCACTCCCATACGGTGACAACACGCATTAACCAACCCATATTAATGTGCAATTTTGCTCCTAATTATTGCAGCGAGAAATTTTGCCTCAAGTTCACAAACAACTTGTTTTATATGCTCCTCTCGGATCAAAACAGGATGTTTTGGGCACATTAGTGAGTATGTAGCCCAAAGCTTGGAGTGGGCAAGGTGGCATTGAGAGAAAAGAGCAAGGGTAGAGACCCTTACACGGGGTGCATGGGGGATGCAGCTACGGCAGGTGGGAGTGTTACAGCTCCACATGCTGGTCCTGCTGCCCTGGAGCCCATCTGTCCTAATGGAGTAGGCAGGAAAGGTTGGCAGGCTGAGGACCCAGAAGGAGGTTACCTCCAAGGGTCCCACTACAAGGGCTGTAACCTCCTCATCCTCTTGCCAAAGCTCCTGCTCACAGGCAGCACCCTGGAGTACAGCTGAAAGAGAGACCAAGGATTTTCTGCTGCCGTGACTCTCCGGGACCTCTCCCTCAGCAACAGCATCACAGTTCCCAGAGGAAACGTAACCCAGCTGACCAGCCTAACTCACCACAATGCTCTCGCAAGGATTTAAAATGGCAATGAAAAGGAACTGCTGTTTCTTGAAGAAAACAACAATGCTTCTGGCTTTGAAATTCTTATATTTCGGGAAAAAAGAAAATTTGGGGAAGCTTTGTATTACCCTTTATGTTCTTCAACCACAGTTCTTTTGGCATGCAGAGATAAGGAAAAAATCCCTTTAGCACTCACAGTACAAAAAGGGGTGTGATCAGTGTCACAGGGACTATAAACATGCAGTCACCAATTCCATCAGCATGAGCTGGTTCCTGCACGTCTTTTTTTTTTTTTTTTTTTTTTTCCCCCCAGAGGGGAATGAATCCACATCTCTATACTGATTATCAATGTGCTCTGGAAACCAGGGCTCCAATCCACATTTTGCCTTCCTGCAGTACCGTGACTTCATGTGTTGGTTTTTTTCTCAACCTGACAGCTTCATTATAAGAAACACTTAAAGAGTCCTAACAGTGAACACCTCGTAATCACATACTTGCGTGTCACAAGGTGCCATTTGACACAAAGCAGTTATATTTTTTCTATATATAGACTATTACAACAGGAGCTTCCTCATTACTTTATTGGACTTGCTAATTTACAGTTTTCAAATGAAAACTGAGAGGATGTGGGGGTTGTTTGTTTTTCTCACCACTTTTGACGTATTCTACAAAAATTGCTTTTATTAAATAAAAGTGACTTTATGGCTTGCCAGTCTGTTCATGGCATTATTTCTCAAATGTTTGCAAAGATGTCTCGTATTCTGGAATAAGTAACAAAAATATGTTGGGCTCTCATATCAGTCTTGTAACACATTCAGAGGTTTTGATCTTTTTCTGTTTTGCAATATATTTTAAAAATGTAACCATTTAAAAATACTTCATCCGTAATTAACATCGCTTCTCTTTTCCTTTTACTCTCATTTTTCTACACTAACCGAATCCGTAATTTACCTCTTTTGTCCTGTATACAGCCCTCTTAAAACATAAATATTACAGTAAAGAAAACTGCTGATACTCCAAACTGTACACAGTGATGAGTATCACATATATGTTTTCAGTATCTTTCTAATTAAAATGGTCACCAGGGAAAGATGATGCAAAAGCTCAGACTCAACAAACCACAATTCTCAATGTAAATTAACAGCATTTCACCAACCTTTTCACGTAGACCTCAAAAAACAAACTCAGTCGCATTTGAATTGTTTTGCTTATCAAGCATACGACATCGTGAGAATCAAAAAAGAAGTGTACACTGATTTTACAAACAGATGAGTTTGTCCTACATATATTATATATTACTGCACATGGCATACCATGTATTCTTAACTCAGACACAGATGACTGAGTGCAATGTAAGGCAGAATTCGAAGACTTGATTGTTTTTCTTGGCTCTGGCAGTATGTACATACAGAAGAAACACACAGTCAGGGCTATTCATCTAATAAACTGTTACTCAATCTGATAAATTGCATTTATCTCACCTAAGGCCTTACCATTCATTCACCTCTACTGGGAAAATTAGCTATTGTCCAAACCTCCAAATCGTTGCTCTAATACAATAGAGCCTGTCAGAGAAATTTGTCTTACTTTCTCTTCAAATGACACTGGTCAAGACCCTTCATTCTTTCTAGATTTAAAATCACAGAATCACAGAATGGTTAGGGTTGGAAGGGACCTTAAAGATCATCTAGTGCCAACCCCCTGCGATGGATGGGCAGGGACACCTCCCACTAGACCAGGTTGCTCAGAGCCTCGTCCAACCTGGCCTTCGACACTGCCAGGGATGGGGCAGCCACAGCTTCTCTGGGCCGCCTAGGGCCTCAC
>KL280207.1:59594-71198 GCA_000699545.1 Podiceps cristatus | reverse complement strand
CCAAGCCTAAAAATAAATCCTAAAAACTGGGAATTTCGAGCAGTTTGCCCATCACAGCAGTTGCCCCTCAGCCTTTTCTTGAGGGAGAGAGGGGCGGAGGAGAAGGCAAGAAGTGTGGTGAGCGCCATGTGGGGTTGCCACTGCTTCCTGACCCTCCTTGCTGCCCTTGGGGGTCCGTCTGAGCTCCTGCGGGTTTGGCTGTTCCCCCGGGTCAGGGGCTGTGGCTGGGTGGGGTGGCCCGCCCCCCCGCCCCGGCGGCCTCTCGGAGCACACACCTTGCAGCCGGGCTGGTGCGAAGAGGGGCTTGTCTTCCTCTCTCTGCTTACTTTGGCTGCAGCTCTCAAAGGCCCGTATGCTGGGAGCAAGGAAAACTGCTGATCCTGCAGGGATATCGCTTTCTTCAGCTGCTCTGGTGAAGCTAAAATTACTATTCTGTTGTAGTTGTAACTTAATGGGGAGGGGTTTGCTTAATAGGAAACTGTTGCTTTTCTATTTACAATAGTCTGTGATCTGAAGTTAAGCACCACTTCCCCCAATGTGTTAATGTCCTCCCTGTGAGGCATCTCTGGCAGCTTCAATTTGTTCTGGCGTTTGACATGGGATGGCTTTGAAGTGTTGCTTTTGAAACTGGATAAGGCAAGCAGAGAGCCCTTATCTCAGTTGCTTGAAGAGAAAAACCAAAGCCAGCGTGCTGGGGCTGTGCGCCAACATGTCCCTGTGCGTGGCAGAGCTTGCTACATGGCACCCCGTGCTCGGGCTGGGGTGTGTGGTGTGAATAGGATTAACTTCCAGGCATAACAATAGTTTGCCTGGGCTTGCTCCCTTGGCTTTTGCCTGGAGAAGGCCAGATCTTAGCAACCAGTAGCAGAAGCGCCAGCCTCTTATCGTTCCAGCAAGGAGTTCAGGCATGTTATTGTTTGATATGGTATAAAAGCTGGATTTTACATTACAGTAGGTGCTGGGCTACTGGGTCCTGATAACTTTCTTTTCTGAGGCCAGCTGTGTTCACCGGTGTGAAGTGCCTTCAATCTGGAACTGCCTTCAGCTATTTGGGATGTCTTGTGGGTTGGAGCTAGCATGCTTGGAGTTTGGATGTGTGTGAGTGTGCGTGCTGCCGGGACAGCTCCTGGCCCAGAGAGGGTGGGCAGAGCCGCTCATCCAGCCTCTTCTGGAGCTGAGCTGCAAGGGGACCTCCCCTGTCCCAGCATTGCCCTAGAGAGTGGCGACGTGTCCCTGTCGCTTCGTGCAGCCTGTTGGTGCTTTACTTCTGATGTGGCTTTTAGAGCCTGTGCTGCTGGAGGTACAGATGTCCTGTGCCTCCTAATTAGGGTGTTCATTAAGCCCTAAGTGTCTTTGCCTGATACAAATAGCTGTCCTTGCACAAACCAGACTTTGAAGGCCCAGTTTCCTTTTGCTGGGAAGGATTGTGGGATTTCTTTCCTTATGGGCTCTTGCGGGGTTGCTACGCTGGGAATTTTGTCAGCCTGCAGCAGCGGAGGCATCTGGAAGGACGGTGTAGCAGTGATCTGTTTGCTGGAGGAAGAAGCTTTGTTTGGGCAGCGGTCACCACGAGAGCTTATGTGGTTTACACCTCGGCTGGGTTTGAAGAGGTGGCACTGTGCTGCTCTGTCCTGCAGCCAAGGGTCTGCCTGCCAGAGTCCAGCATCTCTTCTTGCTGGTGTTTGTTCCCTGAAGTTACTGAAGGGTGTATTAACCCAGTCACTTGTGCCAGCCTTCTTGAACTGTGGAGAGAACTGTCCTGTCTGAAAGCCAGATCTTCTGTGGAGCATCAGTGCTGACCTTAGAGCCTTTATAGGGTCATTGCTACCTAGGAGCAGGGGAAGGAGAAACCTCTTTTGTAAGAGGCTTCAGGAAGAGGTTGGGGGTGCTGGATGGCTTCTGGGGACTATTAGCAGGGTGGTTTGGGTCTTCAGAGTATGTATCTGCCCGGCTGAGGGGCAGAGAGGATAAATCCGATGCAAATCGGGCATGCCAAGCTAGTGGAGGGGAAGGGATGTGTGTTGGTGGGGAGGATAGTGTCTGTGCCGGAGTGGTGGATGGCAGTTTGATAACATGTGAAATCAAGATGTGCAATTGCTCTGCTTGAAGGTGCCTGGGGAGAGCTTACCCATTACTGCCCTGAAGGGCAGGTGGAGTGTGGATGGGTCTGTTCAGCAGCTCAGAGCACTGACAAACACTGGGTTTAGGAGACATAGGTTAATCTTGGCTTGGGGAGTTCGAGGATGCTGAGCACACAGTGTCAGGCAGTGAAAGCAAGCAAAAGGTGGGAGGTAAAAGGGTCGGTGTAAGGTCAGCAGCAGAGCCCAGCTCTGGGCAGCATCAGGCTGTAGTAGGAGCAATCCTGACACACCAGTGTGAAGGAGGGTGGGCAAATGTGGCTTCTGGGTGGGTTTTGATCCCCCTCTAACTTGCATGTGTGGGGCGACTTCTTCCTGCGCAGACTCTGGCAGATGCTGCTGCTCAGCCCTGCCACTGCTCCTGGAGTTCGGCAGTCAGAAGCTGAGCCTGTCCCTTTGAGGGCCAGTGAGGAGGCAAGGGACCTGTTTGTCTTTTGGATGAAAGCAAGGCCTGAGCTGTCAGTGTAAAGGCCAAGTATAAAGTTGGTATGAGATAAAGTGTTACTGGCTTGTGCCCTAAAGGGTAGGAAAGCAAACACATCTGGGGAAAACTAGGTATACAGTAGCCCTTATCAAAATTCTTCCCCTTATGTCTTTCTCCTCCTGGTTTTGAATGCCTCTTCTCCTCTGATCTTCAGTCCTTTATTTTTTTGGCATGGGATGTCACTTGCTTTGAGAAGCAAGCATCTGATGGGTAGGGAGGTGACCTAGTCATCAGAAAATATACAGGTGAAGAAATGAATGTGGGCAGCTGGCTGTAAAGGCTGTGGGGATGATTGAAGTGTACAGAAGCAATTGTTGATATAACACAGTCAACATGGCAGATCTGAAGGTTAGTAATGCTTGTGATAGGGAAAGCATCAAAGCATGGGGTACAGTGGAATAATATCAAATACTGTTGTGTAGTCAAGCATGTTCTTTTAATTAAGACAGTGGTTAAGCTTAGTGTGGTTGGAGAAAAATGTCTGAAATCTAATGTGAAGAAATCCTGTTAACTGACAAATTGGGGTAGGATACTAATCTGAAGGGTAATGGTGGGAAGAAGTTGCAGTGACTTCATGGATGTGTGGGAGGGCGGCTGCTGACTTGTGGTGATGGGTAAGGTGTAAGTATACATGTGTGTTTCCAGCTCCTCAGAAATGCGGTGTTTCTCAGGCTTGTGCAGTTAGCCCGAGGTGGTGGCTTTAGGGATTGAGTCCTTCATAGCAGAAAAACATGCTCAGTTAGGGACACCTGCAGCAGGGAAGGATGTTGCAGATTCCTTTGGAGAATGCTGCAGAATTGTCAAGAAACGGAGCTGCTCAGGCCCTGGTTGGCAGCGTCGGCCCCACACCAGCAAGTTTAGTGTGCCGCAGGCCCAGAGCTGCCTGCCCTGCAGATGGGGGCCCTTGGTGTTGGTCTGGGTGAGAAGTGACACCTGGGGACAGGCACAGGGGAGAAGGGATGAAAGCAGAGATGTGGTGAAGCAGGGGCGTCTCCTGTGGGTTCCTAGGGAAGGCTTGTGTTCAAGGGTTCAACTTCAGGGGTTGCTGTGAATTAGTAAGTGTAAAGTCTTTTTTTTTCCAGAGTCAAAGGTCAGGGCTATCAAAAAAACCACCCATCTGAAAATCTGACTCAACCTTTCCTATTTTCCTAGTTTCCAGCTGCTGCGTTGCTTTCCAGTCTATTTTTTGCCCTGTACCCTATACAAATATGGTCATTTTGTAGACTTCATCATTAATGATGGGGTGCACTCAAGCACTGCATAACTAGCAGTTCTAACCTGCTTAGGAATGTGCAGTCTGGATTTGCTGGTCACTTTTCCTACTGAGTTAAGTCTTTAGAAACATTTTTCTGTTCCATTGCAATCTTCAGTTTTATTTTTGGCATAAGTGGACAGAAACATATGGACAGAAACAGAAGGAGAAGCATAAGTTTGTTGTAAGTGTCAAATATGACATTGGAGAATGATTTTATTGCTTTCATGTGCTGGTGTTCCTGGATGAGGAAGTTCTTCTGAAAGGTCTAAACCTTTTGAGGACACAGCTTCTCAGTGGGCTGAGGCTTGCAGCTGAAAGAGAAGGCTGTCCCATGGCAGCTGGGAGCAATTTAGCCCAGAAACTTGCTGATTTAGGGAGTGAACCTGGCTGAATATGAACCCTTATATTTTATTTCTTGATGGCACCTAGCACATGAGTTGAGTCGTGCCTTGTGGATAAAGGTGTGGTTTGTTGAGGACTTGTTTCTGTTGGGCTGCTGCCCTGGGAAGGCATCATTTTAGGGTGAATACCTCGGAGTTATAGTTCTTTTTGCCAGAAGCCATGTGGGATTAATTTAGCCTGTTTGTCTCTGGGGTAGCTTCAGTGTTTCTGCAGATTGGTGGCTGTGTTCAGGGAAGGCTGTGAAATATTGTGATTAATTCTTCAGTATTGTTCAGAGAGTTTATAGTGTTGTTAGGTAGTTAACAGTGACTGCTGTAATTATTCTGGTGTGAGTGTAAACAGTGAGGCTGTGATGTGCCGCTGTCTGCTGGAGCAGCACTCCACTCTGTGTCTTTCTGAGGTATAGGCATCCTTCCCCCTTTTCCTGTTCCCGTGCTGTATTCTCGGCAGAGCTGCCATGTGTATGTCTTGGACAAGCAGGAAGGCTGTGGAAGCCCAGCCTTCCTTTCTGCTGATACTGGTGGCAACTGCTCTCCTGAGGTCAGCGGAACCAAACTCACTTTTTTTGCTAACTTCTGCTATCTCCAGTATTTTCTGCTTACTCATGCTGGTATAAGTGAGGAGGACCATGTCCCATCCTTTTCAGCTGGCAGCAGAGCCTGGGGTTTTGATGGGAGCCCTTGCTGCAGGGCAGAGATGGGGCAGAGGCATCTGTATTAAGCCATCAGGAGCACAGAGCTGTGTGCCAAGGTGGAGGGAAGAGAAGCCTCCTGAAACCTGCAGTTCCTGTGCAATATTCCATGAACATTTCTGGGGTGTGCAGATTGTTTTTTCTCATCCAAGTGCCTCCATAATTGTGTGACCTTGTGAGGACAAAGCATTAATGACACAATTTGGATGGCTGTTAGGCCCTTATTCTGATGGGGAAACTGCAGTGCAAGAATCCTGACTTTGCACAGCTATGCAGATAACATTTTCTTCAACTAAAGAATAACAAATTCTTGCCTCTAGTGTTCTCGCTTTACATGGATTTGTGCTATGGCTGTTGAACTCTAAGCATGCTAAGTAGAAGCAAGTCCTACAGACCCACAAGGCTTTCAACTGGAGAAGGATGATCTGGTATGTAGTGTGTAAAATTAACACAAAGACAACTCATTCAGTTGTTTCCTCTGGCTACAGATTTCCTTGGTAACCTGGAGCTCCAATTCACAGATAGACCCAAACACTGAGTGCTTAGCATGGATGTTAAACTAGGAGCGGACATAAGCAGCTCAGCTGGGGTGGGAAAGGGAGGAATAAAGTAGTGCCATGGAATCCCAGGCTGAATAATGCCTTCTGAGGATGTGTTAGTGTTCGATTTGCAGCTGCTGGTGACTGCGGTGAAGGTGTGAATCAGTTGTACCAAGGGGTGCGAGATCATCATACTCCAGTGACCGGGACTTCAGTGCCTGTGTTTGACAGTTTGGTGCTGTTTCGGAGCAGTACTTTGCAGTCAGGTGCTGCTGTCCTTCAGTGCCTGTGTTTGACAGTTTGGTGCTGTATCAGAGCAGTGCTTTGCAGTCAGGTGCTGCTGTCCTCCTTGTGTTTCTCAGCTGTCCCCCTGTTGCGGAGATTATTCACAATTTCATCTTGTCTTGAGTGCAGCAAAGCTTGGACCAGCCTCCCCATAGTTTGTCTTGGTTTTGCCGTGCTTTTGCATGGTGTACATGTTAACTTCGACTATCTTGCTGTTGATCCCTTGTAGTCATGATAGACTTTAGCATGGGTGTCTGTCTTTGCCCCTCTTACTTGAGGTAGTAGTTCAGGTTTCCTTTCTATAGAACAGAAGTGAGTTCTAAAACCACAAAAGAGCTGGTGAGGAAAGGATTTTTTACATACAAGGAGCGGGGGCACAGCCTCATGAAGCCCACAGTTGCAGGCTGTCGCATCTGCAGTAGATAAAGCTGAAGGAATTAGGCAGCGGCAGGAGAAAATGTGCCAGCACAGCTTTGCAGAGTACTGTGTGCATGCATGCCTAGCTGAGGCTGGCTCTAATTACCAGCACCCATGCTGTTCTGCTGCTACATCCAGCTCTGTCAAGTTACTCTCAACTAGCTCCTGCCTTTGTGCTTCCTCACCACGGTGCTGGCAACAAACAGGCATCACTGGAGCTTTTCTCCTGCCTCTACACCTCCTCATGTGCTAAATGCAGCTGGTGGTCTTACTCTGATCTGCTGCTCTGCTGTGGGCTCTGAGAAAAATTGGGATACTCAAAGGCACCCCTGCTAGAAGAGGATCTGTAGCTGTTGTTTCATGCTGCGTGTCTGCTACCAGACCCTCTCTTCCCCTCGTATAACCCCAGTGCATGGGGCCTTGCCTGTTAGTGGAGAAGAAGCTGGAAGATGTGATCTGCCTCCTTATTAGGAGCCTGGGATGGATGTGATCCGAGGATGAATCACAGCTCTGTCAGGGAAGGAGGCTTCCTTGCTGCAGCATGTGAAAAGTGATTGATGAGAAGAAAAGGATGGATTTGCCCCTCAAGGGAATTGAGTGGTGCCTTAGAAAAGTGTATTCTGCTGCTTCAGATCTTCCCTCCTTGTCCTATGAATGGTTACAGATCAGTGTGGAAAAGCTGGGAGGGAAGGAGAGAGAACTGGGTTTAGGTACTGGCGATACATAAGGCAGTCGCCCTGTACTACAGAAATCAAGATATTTGAAATGCAGCAGGACCTGGTGCAGTGTTCCTGTGACAAAAAAATTACAGTACATCTGCATAAGCCAACCACCTAGACAGGTCAAGTCTTAATTCAGGCACTTCCTAACACCTGCTTCTGGTAATGCTGTCTGGGGTATTATTTGTGCTGAAACCAGGAGTTTGGGTCTGCTTGTGCTAATGGTCTGCCTGCCTCAGGTGACTGTGAGGATGGAAGATTCATCCACTGACCTCTTACTGATGAGATGCTTTGCTGAAGTCTGGATTGGCCCTTCTGTAGCTGTCAGGTAGCTTGACTGACAAAGGTTAATGATATCCGAGACTCCCAGCTCTGCAAGGCAGAGTGTAAAATAGACCTGAGGTGAGGTTTGGTGTGTCTTTTTGTTTTTTTATTGTTGGGGTTTTTTTCCTTGCTGTGTCAGCACCTCATCCCCAGGCTGACAGATGGGGTTGGAGAAGTGGAAGATGTCTGCAGCTTGTTAGGCCAACCCTTGCTGAGTGCAGAGGGAACAAATGCGTGTCTGCCTCAGGGCCAGGGTATGGGGTTACTGCATGTGCAGGGTGTGATTTGTTGAAATGGTGAGAACAAGGTCCTTTCCTCCTGGCAGAGGAAAGGCTGGACAGTGTGAACATCTGAGGAAAGAGGCAGAAGGAAGGGTTTTATGGAAACTTGAGAGGGCTTGTAGTTTCCTCTACAGTGCTGGTCAGGTCAGTCCAGACGACTCCAAGCTGTGATGTAGGCTTTGCCTGCCTTTGTCCTGTAGTAGTGGTCATGAACTTCTGTGCTCTCAGCTGGCAAATTGGGCCATGTTACTACTGTGCACTTACAAATTAGAGATCAGGCATCTCTTCCAGCATGTTTCTATACTCTAATCAGTCTTCTGCTTTTTCCTTTCTCATACAGTATTGATGTGAGTAGTGCTTGTAATTTGCCTTGAAGCAATTGTAAAAATGTGTGGTTTATTCATAGCAGTTGCTGGGAGTCCATTCCATAATGCCAGGTAGATTGATTTAAGTCAGACTGCAGAATGGAACTGGCCTTTCTTTGTTAGACTTCAGTTTGCTGTTTCCAAGGAGCCAAAAAGTGGCTGTGTTCCACCTGAATGCTGCTCTAACAGTCTGCCATCCAGAATGACTATCACAAATGCAAAAGGGCAATATAAGGTTATGCCCCACCTGTGGTAATCAGTTCTGTGGCATGTCCTCCCAGCCACCAAATGATCAGAAGTGCAAAACCAGAACTTCTTTTCCCATGCTCTTCCACACATGTCTGCTTGTCCCATCATTTTTTTTTTTTGTGCTAAGAGCATAAACCTTTCAGCAAGGACCAGTGTTTTCTCTGCACAGCATCAGTCGCGGGTGATAAGAGTCTGAAATGCTGCAGCAATGGAAAATAAGCCTGAGTCAAAGAACTGCAGATACTTTGGGGGATGTGAGGCCAAAGGGCTGTTTGTTAGCTAAGTGATGGCTCTGACTCCAGAGTAGCATGTTACGGGGCTGCCTTTGGTTCAGTGCTGGCCCAGCTGCCCTGGGGAAGCCCCCTCCCTTCACACCCAGAGCAGTCCCCAGCCCTCGCCCCTCTCAGGGCTGAGGCTGCCCACCCTTGCTTGCTGCTTGCAGTGGGGGCACCAGCCTCCTGCTGATGGCACGGCTGCGATGCCAAGTATTTTTGAGTTTTTGCTGTGAGCTGAATAAAACCACCTGGATTCATTGAGGGTGTGTTGTGGTTACTGCAAAGTGCTGAGAGTCTCATTCCACTAAGATCTTGTGGAGGAAAGGAAACCTTCCAGTGTCTTTAATATTCCATGTTCTTTAGGTATGAATAAATATTTCCTTGGCCTGAAACATTCTCCTGCTGTGAAATCCGTTCCAGTCTCTTCATTTAAGACAATCGGTCTCCTTCCTTCCCTCTCTCGTGCCCCAGCTTTTATTAACTTAGAAATGTGCTAACACTTCACCATCAAACTGGTTTCTAGCACATTAGGGAGCTCTGCAGAGTGTCTTTGCAAGTTGTCAGTGTAGCTGCATGCAAGAGAAGATGAAGATGGCTCAGAGTTGTTCATCCTCTGGGGAATTTGCTCCTCCTAGCTGGTGGCTTTCTGCAAAAAGTGTCTGACAACTCTGTCCATGTGTGTCTGTTCCTCTTTAAAGGAAGGGCGTGGGATTGGGGAGTCAACGAAGAAAGCTATCTCATCGTTATGCTTTAATGCATCTGTTTTGGCAGTGCTCCCTCCTATAGAGAATCCCTGTCCCACCATGCAAGTGTGCTGATTTTAGCCTCTTTGAAGCTGTCTGTTCCACTGTTATGACCTGTAGATCACTTGGTGCCTCTGCAGTTCTTGTTTTATTTTCTTGTCAAGAAGCCTGTGATTAATACCAAGCCCCTTCCTGCTCTTTTCCCCAGGAGGTAGAGCTGTCTAATAACACTCTCATAAGAGTGTTTTGGTTCATCTGTGGCATTTCTGCAGTTCCCTGATTTGATGGTAGGTCTGGTTCCTGAGGGGCAGGAGGCCTGAGTGAAGCCCCTGTGTTTTTCAGGAGCAGGTATGGGTGACTGCACTGTTCAGGATGGACTGAGCTCCTGCCAGCAGCTGAGGGCAGTTTGCTTGTACCTGGACAGTTACTACCTTGAAGCAAAGCCATCCCAGCCACTCCTTACTCACTGACATTGTGAAGCACCATTTCCAGCAGCAGCTTGGCTATTCTGAAGTCTTTGACCTCCTCTCAATGCTTCTGCAGCCCTGGTATCTCCCAGCCTGGGCAGTGCTGGTGATTGGGATCTCCAGTGTCCAGGCTGAGGCATGTGCAGTCAGCCAGCTCTGCAGCAGCTGGCATGTCCGCTTTCCTGAGGGCTCCCAACCTCACAGGGCTCTTCCTGCCCAGCACAGCTCCATCCTCTAGCTGGGCAGTCTTATGGAGATTCACCAGAGCCAAAGGCTTTGAGGGCATCAGCTGAGCGGCACCTGGAGGCAGGTAGGAAGCCAGGAGCTGGAACACAGGCTGCTGAGCAGGAGAGGGTGTGGAGAAGCCTGCCCAAAAGGGTGCTCTGAGGTCACTGTTAAGTCTGAACAGCCACAGTGACACAGGTGGGAACCTGACATGCAAAAGCTGGAGCCTTGAAGGATGTCACAGGGCAAGGAGTGAAACATCCCTCTGTCATGGTGAAGACCTGAGCCTTGGGAATACACATCCTCCTTGCCTTGTTCCTGTGCAAAGCTGGGGCTGTTGGGAACAGCACAGCTGCGGCAGTGGCTGGCACCATGGCCTGCTGGAACTGGTCAAGGAGTTAAGTGTGACACCAGCAGAATCCCAGAAGTAAAACAGTCTTCTGATTGCTGGGCACCTATTCAGAAACAGAGCTGGGTGCTCTCTGGGCTTGTCTGCGAGAGATGGCTGTCTCTGACCAAGCGTAAACCACAGCCTTGCTGTTCTTCGTCCCAGTCCCCGTACAGAAACTGCCACAAGCTGTGATCCTAGAAGGGATCATAGAATCACAGGAGGGTTTGGGTTGGAAGGGACCTCTAAAGCCCATCTAGTCCAACCCCCTGCCATGAGCAGGGACATCTTCAACCAGATCAGGTTACTCAGAGCCTGTCCAGCCTGGACTTGAATGTTTCCAGGGATGGGGCATCTGCCACCTCTCTGGGCAACCTGGGCCAGTGCTTCACCACCCTCAGTGTAAAAAATTCCCTAGATCTAGTCTCTATCTTCCCTCTTTTAGTCTGTGGGCTTTGGGTCCCTTCACTTTAGACTTGTCTGAAGACTGCAATGATAACACCTCCTGGGCTTGGAGGGGTGATGTTGATGAAAGGAGGTTCTTCACATGGAAACCAGGTGGACTGCAGCTGCTCCCCGTGTATGAAGCTGGAAGCTGGTGGGCTTGCAGCACCTCTCAATGCTGGGGAGCAGCTGCTCCATCCCCTGGTGCTGGGCAGGTCTTGCATCATCTGGCTCTGCAGTGTATTAACCAAAGGTGCTCTGATGATTAGGGTGGGCAGCGTCTCTCCTGTCAAACTGTTCTGGCTACAATTTTGTCTGCTTATGAACTTGTCATTTGTCTAACCTTTCAAGCCCACCTCCCAAAGAGCATGGGAATTCTAAGTATTTATACATATAATAAGAATGATGTAATTAAAATCCTTAATATTTTTCTTGTTTGAGTTTTTAGATTCCTTTGATTTAAAGGGTGGTAGTAGCTAATTGGATTCTGGACCAGACTTGCACAGGCAGCTGGGGGAAGGGACTGCAAATGAGCGTAGCCAGGAAATTGCACATTTAAATATAGTTCTCGGTAGGGTCACCAAAGCACCCAAGGGGCACATTAAGAATAAAATTTCTGCTGTAATGTGTTCATTTAGCTGCAGACATATTAAGGGAAACAAAAAGGAAGCTTGGGAGGGAGGGGAACAAACTGAAGGGTAGGTGTCCCTTCTGCAGCACCTTTGTGTGCTGCTGCAGGTCTCTCCCAGGCAGTAGCGTCCTCTCTTCCTGCCCTCTGGGCTGGGTAGTTTTGGCCAGCTCCAAAGAGAAACTACTGAAGGGATTTATGGGTTCTGTGGGGAGCTGGTGGCTTCACTGGAAGGTGTAAATCTGTAGTTCGTAGTGTTGTGAGGCTGCTGTTGCTGTTTGCTGC
>KL280207.1:41748-59564 GCA_000699545.1 Podiceps cristatus | reverse complement strand
GAGATGGGCCCAGCCACCACCTTGTTTGCACTGTTTGGGTTAATGGGGGGCACCTTTCCCTGGGAGGCTGCTGCTTGCTTCCAAGTGGGTGGGATGGTGCTTCCTGCTCCCACGGGTACTGACCAGTTTCCCTGAACTGGTATGCTGGGAAGGCAACTGGAGTTGGTGGCAGGAGCCAAAGTCAGCCTGAATAAAGGGAATTTGGGTTTGTCCCTCTGGAAATCTGCAGTCTTGTGTTTTTCCTATTGGGACCTGTGGCCATTTCAGCAGAGAAACAAGATCATTGTCCTAGCTGTGGACATGAGCAAGGAAAGCAGCGTGTGGAGCGGCCAAAGGCCGAGATGCAGGACCCAGAGCACATCTGGAGTAATGCCTGGATGAAAGCCAGTGCTGCTCTTGAGTTTGGTTAACATGGCCATTAGTTTTCCAGCCCTGTTTGTCCCTTGATTCCTGCATGGCTGGTGGGATGTACAGCAGAGCTCTCCTACTCCTTGGTGACACTTTCAGAACAGCCTGAATTAGTCCTTGGTAATTTTAATTTCTGCTTATGGCTACATTAAAGTACTTCTGGTGAGGGGGGAGGGGAGATGCAGAAGAGTAGCTTGTTTTGTGTTTCCCAGGACCTCAAACCCAGTCTTCAGTGCTCTGCCTTTGGTTTTGACTGTTTCCCCAGGGAAAGGCCACATGCTCAAGGAGGCAGAGCTTGTTGGGACCGAGGCCTGATTCTGCATCCCTCCTTCTCTGGAGGGCTGCAGAGCTGTTGGCTGTTCAGTCTAACTAGAATAAGACTTCAGGAAAGCTGTGGAACCCTGAAGAGGCAGTGGGGAGCTCATCATCCCACCCTGCCTGCAGCTTCTCGGAGCTCTCTGTATCGTGCTCCCTGGGCAAGTCTCACAGAGCCAAGTTGAGAGTTCTGCGTGCAGCCAGAGCATGGTATTTGGGTGCCTTCAAGACCTGCTGGAGGCCTGTAACTGGGTGACTTTCACCTTGTCATTTATAAATGGCATGCAGGAAATGCCTTGGGATCACAGAGAAATGGTGGAAACCTTGAGCTTGAAAGGCTCCAAACCTGGAAGACAAATAAAAGGAAGAATTAAGGAAGGAGCAAAATGTTGGGTTTCTTGTTTGGTTGGGGTTTTTTTTGGTGTGTGTGTTTTTTGGTGGTGTTCTTGTTTGTTTTTTCAAATCTGGGAGTGTGATTCATCTCCTGAGTGGTCAGTTTGTCATGGATGAGCCTTTTGAAAAATCAAGACTCAGATGATAAATGCTATAATGTCACACAGGGCTTCCTTACTGCTGTTCCCTAAACAGCCATAGTAGTCTTGTTTGTCCAAGTGCCAGTTGGGGTTAGACTTTCGAGGGAGTTCAGCACCTGCTCAAAGGCACTGGCCTTTCGGGGATAATTTCTTAAACTCTCTTTAATGGCTGCTTTGATTATAAGCTCTTTGAGCCAAAGCTTGCCTTTCAGTGTGCCTCACAGCTTTAAGCACAGTGGGGCAGTGAGCCCTGTATTAATTGGTGCTGTTGCCAGGCTATTGAAAAGTTGTAATAAGCTGGCCAAATTTTCAAGTGCTGGTCTAGGCTCTCTTCCTGGATGACAAAAAAAGAGAGCTAATTACAGTGGGAACCAAGGAGAGCAGGCTGGCCTGAAGGAAACATTGTTAAGGTTCTCCTCAGGCCCCAGGTCAACCCATGTCAAATCACAGCTGCATCAGCCTCTAAATTTCTTCTTCCTTCAGTTAAATTGCTATCAAGTGATTTCTTGCAAGTATAACCACCTTTTATACCAAGAGAATGAATGCTGGCAGTTTTCTCTAAATCCAAGTATCAGAGGTTGGGCGGGGATTGCAGAAGCAAATAGAAAAGGACAGTTTCTTCCCTTGCCCGCCCTTCTTGCTCTGTCGTGCTGTAGAGACCATTTGTGTTGTCTTCCTGCCGACCCTGTGCCGGGGTCTGTCATGGGGCAGTGAGTGTGTGTGGGGGTTTATCCTCTCCGGTGCTGTGCAAGATGGGTGTTAGGGGCGCCTGAACTTCCCTGGGTAGCCAGCAGGTTTGGCATTGATAGCTTTCTGTGCAATGCTTGTCACCTTGCAGAGCTCGATTCCCTACAGTGTTGTGGAGGCTGAAAAAATAAATACCTTCAGAATGGTGGTAGACAAATGTGGAGATGCATGCTCAGGGCTCTCTGAGCTTGAAGCTGGGAGGTGCTGTCAGGAAGACAAACTCTAAACTTTTCCTAGTTATCGTTACTATTTTTAAGCTCTTAACTTCTGCACCAGCACCCCTCCAGGCACCCACTACTGGCCCCTATTGGAGACAGAAATCAGGGCAAGGTGGCTACATGGCCTGACTCAGTATGGCTTTTCCTATAAACGATCTGCTGAGCTGTTTTCTAGAAGCTCTTGACCTACATCTCAAACCTAGTGCTGGTTCAAGAAGGAAGAGCAGTCACGAGTCCGTAACGCATGTGAGTGCAGTTTCATCATTCTTTCTTGCAGCTCATTCTCAAGATGGGGAAGGCTTGGTGTCAGCTGGGGATGGGAGATGGAACTAGAACCATGTGAATCAGAGCTTGCTGTAAAAAAAAAAAAAGGTGTATGCAAATTTTTTTTTAACCTGGTTTCCTTCTGAAACTAGACTCTACGTAAAAGATGAGCCATACATCTGCTGTGTATCTCTGTCAGTCCTGTCTCCTACCCTGCCACCCATCGGCTTCTGGAGTCTTTGTCCTCCTGAACTCAAGTGTCTCGCAGTGGTAAAGGCTTCAGAGATGTATTGTTACAAGTTTTCATGGAAATAGATGGCTGGGTAGAGGGGGAAGATGTTACGGTGAGGGGCTTCAGTCATTAGTTCTGCTCTTCCCAAGACAAGGTGACTTGGTGCTGCGTCTCTAACCTTCAGCCTCTTTCCTGACATCCTTCTAGTGCCATTCTTTGCCTGCCCATGATGCTTGGTCCTGAGGGATCCTTGTCCTGTGACCATTTCTGAGGCTGAGCAGGTACTGCTCTGGTTCGGGACTGGGCTGCTGGGGCGGTAGTGCTGGTCAAAGCTTGGGTCACTTTGAAGGAGCAATGGGGCAGCAATGCTGGGGTATGTGGAGACGGAGCCTCAGAGCTGCTGCATGCTCTGGCACGTCAGAGGTCCAGGATGCGGGTAGCTTGCCTGGCCACAACTTGGTACAGAAACCTTAACCCTAAGAAGCTGTCGTGGGACTGCCAGCAAGGCTAGCTTATGTGATGCCACACCGCTGTGCTGTTGCCACACCAGTTCATTGGGGTTAGTTTTCATCCTCTAGATGGTCAGACTGATGGCCCTGAGCCTTTCTGAGACCTTTTTCCTTTAAAAGTTCATATGGGGAATCAATATGTAAAAGAAACGCCTGAAAGATAAATAATTCTACAGTCTACAGCTGGGCACAGCTGCCCAGGAAACAATTTGTGGTGCTCTTTTTAACGCTTTGTCATCCCTCAGCGGTCCCTGGACAGGCAGTGTTGAACCCCTGTTGAGCAGAGGGAGGAAGATGCTGTGGTTTGAGGTAAGAGTGAACTGGACAGCATCGGATCTGGGCATGAATTTATCTGGGTCTTGGATTGTGAACCATCTGAAGAAGTCAGTGGGACATTTGCATCTGGCTAAAGAGTGGGAAAATGCAGCTTGAGTTGGGTGCTGGCTAATAAAGAGTGTAGCATGGAAAATAAAATCCTCAGCAGAGATTTAATAACTGGGGAGAATAATTGTGAAGTACTTCAGAATATTAACCATTGGCTGAATGTGTCTAATTAGCTTAATGAAGCTGGGTGGTTGGGTTCTTTTTAATCAAACAGATGGGCAAAACATTATGCACAAAAAATGAGATCTGAATACAATGAACGCATTTAATTACCAAATAAAAGACAGGGAAAGGATTTGTTTTTCAACTTGAGAAGTGAGAGATTCTTCTTCACTGAATGCTCAAAAAGAGCCTTAAATGCCATGGTTTCTCAGAAATCTGTTATTTGCAATGGGTTGGGTGTCTGAGGTGGGAGCCAGCCTGGGGCTGGCCATACCTGCGGGGAGGCGAGCGGGTGCTGGTGGCAGCAATGCCTTGCCGGCCCCAGCAGCGTGGCAAGGAGCGATGGGTGGCTGCTGTTGGGGTTGGATGCCCCAAGGGCAGACTCAGTAGCAGTAATACTGCTTAACCCCCTGCTCCAGAGCCTTTTACCTATGTGTTTATATGTCAACCTCTGTTTTGCAGAAGGGGAAAGCGAGGAAGTAGTAGCCTGAGGTTAAGCGGGATGTAAGTTCGGTGTTGAACATATGGTGCTGGTCAAGGTGCCCTTGGTATTCAGGACACCTGGGGAGGCGCATTTCCCTGATCGCCTGTGCTTGTGTTGTCTGTGCCTGGGGTTCCTGCAGTCACCCATCTCTACTGCTGCTGCCTCAGAGCGATCAATTCCTGCCACTGGTTTCACTGGCCTCTCTGCAGTGCTGGCTCCTGTCCCTCTTGGTGCCCGTTACAACATGCATGCTCTTCTGTTAATCTGTCTAACCAGTTTTCCTGTGCCATGGAAACCTGGTGCAAATCAATGCCTTACCTCTCCAGACAGGAGACTCCCCTCCATATGAACCCTGAGTGCTTATGTAGGTGTGTAATACAGATCTGTAGTATCTCTGAGTCTTGCCAAGGCTGGGAGCGTTTGCTCCAGTCTAATGTTATAAGCTGAACAAGCCATTTTGATATTAAGCCTATAATAATAACACCTTGTAGCTAAAGAGTATGTTTTTCTCCACTGGTGGATTACTCAGCTCTGTTCTTTTGAGGCAGTGTTTAACAAAAGCAGAGACTTTCCCAGACTATATTTAATTAAACAGAGCTCAGATCTCTTCCGCTTCATTTCAGTGCTGTTGCTCTACAACCTTATCTCTGGGGCAGTTAGAAATGGAGCTTGTGCTCTGCCTGCGGCGTGGGTCACTGTCCCCTGCCCAGATGTGCCCAAGGGTGTGCTAGTCCTGGAGGGGCTCACGTGGGGGGACACAGGCTCCAGCGGCTCTGTAGTATGGTGGGGAATATGGCACTTAAGGCAGCCTTTGAAGCTGGATGTGGCCCATTGAAGGGGCAGCTCAACTAGCATGCTTTACATCACAGCTAAGATTTGGGGTGCTAATTTCTACCTGTTTCATTTTTTTTGGTGGCTAATGTAGGTATAGGAGTGTTTAGAGTATGATGGCTTGGTTATCAACTGTTAGATACAAATGGAAGAATTTAATTTGAAGGCTCCTTATTTCTGTCTTGGGAGGTATCTGTGAGCAGATGGTGATATGATCTGGATTTGCTTATTGTTGCAGATTATTTGCCAGATAATTTTTCTGACTAATCCTTTGGCCTGTAGACTGTTTAAAATCCTGGAGTCAGGTTTCTGATAAAAACACTTATGTTTGCAAATTTTAAAATCTGTTCCTGTTTGCTGATGTCACTGTGAGCAGGAGACTTTTCCCTGGGTGGCAGATGCCCTCTGCTCCGCAGGAGAGGGGCAGCTCCCAAAGCAGAACCTCCCTCCCCGTGGCAGGATGGGAAGTAGCACCTTCAGGCCTGGTTTGGGGTTTATTTGATTTTTAAAGCGTAGTATGGCTGAAGTTCTAACCTCAGCATCAGTACTGTCATACTGGCCTCCCCTGAGGTAGCACTGCTGCTTCACGTGGCAGGGGAAGGAGGCAATCCTGCTGATGCAGAGCAGTAATCGGGTGATTTGTCTGTATGTAGCTGGGCAGGATGCTGGTAGTGGCACTGATGGGGGTACTGCAGCCACCGGCACAGCTCTCCCTCTGCTGAAAGGCTGCTGTGAATTTTCTTAATTTTTTTTCCCCTTGTCTCTTGCCACTTCTCCCTTTAAAAAACAAACCCAAAAAAACCTCACCCTCTCTAATGTCTCTGGAGAGATGACTATGGTAACTGCTTGACTGATTTATTCTAGTATTTTAACATTTACTGGATTTACATAACAGCCAAACAATCTGTTTCAGGAGTTTAATATAAACCCAACTCTAGTGAGTCACATCCATGTTAGCAATAATGCAAAGAGAGGCAGGGGGAGTGAGGAGGTGACTTTTTTCTGGGTTTCTGCATGAGAATATCTGGCTGCCTGAAATATCTCTGACATCTCATAGCTGAGTGAGGCTGCCAGTTCTCCTCTGCCATCAGGGAGTTGTTCTAAAACTTTGAAAGAGCAATGGGTGCGTCATATCGGTGTTCCCATCGCTGCTACCGGCCGAGCTTGGTGGTCTTTCCAGAGCTGCCCAGGCAGTGCTGTGTGACCCTGGTGCTCCGCAGCCTCGTGGAGTGTCAGGTACCTTTATCTAGGGTGTCCGTGTCTGAAAGAGGGGGAGTGTAACTGAGAGTTGCAAGATAAAAAGCTCGTAGTAATTTGCTGCTTGTTTTTAATTAAAAAAAAAAAAAACCAAACACAACAAACACCCAAAAAACCAACCAAACAAAAAAAACATGTAGCCCTTGCTTGTGCCAGACTTTGTGGGTGGTGAGGTCCTCAGAGTGCAAACTGGCGCGGCAGCGAGCTGGGTGCTGATGCGTACCGGTGGGCATCCCTGCTCTCCTCCTGGGGTCCGGCTGCACCAGCCTGTGCGCAGGGTTTGGGGGCTGGAGCGGGGCTGAGCCCAGCCAGGTGAGAGCTGGCCCTGTGCAGTCATGGCAAGATGATGGAGCAGTTGGGTTCTCCTCACCCAGGCACGAGCCAGGTGAGCAGGCTTTGTTCCTTGGGGACAGAAGGAGTGAGATCCTGATGGATGATTAACAGCAGGGGGGTCCCAAAATGTGGTGTATAACCTGCTGCTTTAAGTGCCATCCAGGCAGAATAATTTTGGGACTCCTTCAGTTGTCTCATCCAGTTGTATGAACACAGCAAACCTCTGCCGTGGGCAGCCTGGCCCTCCCTGCTCCAGAGGCTGTGTTACCTGTGTAACACGCTGTAATGTATTCAAGAAAAACCAGTCTCCAACTTGAGTTGTCTTTTAGGAAAATCCAGAGCAAGAGACCGCGGGAGTGGAATGGCGGAGGTAGCATTGCTGCCTGCGTTAGAGGCTGGCTGTTCAGCTAGGCAAGTGCTGCTCTTCCTGCAGCTTGCTTATTTGAATTCTTGTCTTTAGAATGGAAAATAAATGCTGGCTGAGGAGATCTATTACAGCACTAATTTTAGAGCATGCCAAACACTAGGAAATTGTTTTCAACTTTCAGTCTCCTCATTTCTCCTTTACTTCCCCCCTCCATTTGTGGAAACTGCCTTTCTCATTCTTAAAAATGTCTAGTGCTATCCCGCTTATTGGTATCTTGAGGCATTCTCCTTCCAGTCTCTTTTCTGGTACTCCCTTGTTCAGCTACTTGACATGGCTGTTAGAAAAGCTCGCTCTGGGGTCGCAGGCAGCCGTGTTGGCATGATGCAGGCAGGGAGTGCTCGGCCAGCTGGTGCGAGATGCCAGCGGAGCCCCCTGCAAGGCTGGGGGGAGCAGGGGAGGCAGCATCGGGGTGGAATGCCTTCTCCTTGGGCACTCAGAGCTTTACCAGTCTTTCCAGCCCCACCTCAGCCTGCTTTCTCAATGAGTAAGAGAGAAAATATGAATTTCCTTCTGGTCTGCTGGAGAGTTTAGGAAGCAGCCCCAAAGCTGCAGTGTTTGTCCTTGGCACTAATGAAAACCCGAGTCGTTGCTCAAGAGGATGGAGCAGGCAGTGAGTTAGGAATTGAAATGCTTGATCAATGCTGGAGGGAACAGAGGTGCACAAAATCTAGGTTTTTAAAACATCGTTGCTTTTCATTGGCTGGAAGCTCGCACTGGTTTGAGAAGAAGCTGGATGTTTAACTGGTTTGTCTCCTTTGCAACCTTCAGGGTGGCTGCAGATACCAGTGCTTCCTTTAGCACCGCTCCTTGCTCACAGTGTTTAGCAGTCTGAGCTCCAGATTAATGTTGGTGGCAAAAATCCAACCGTTTCACCCGTGCAATTTTCAGAGGCTCCCTGGAATGTGTTTCATGGATTTGGCAACCAGATGTCCCTGATGGCAGCTGCTGTGACCGTTAGCAGACAGATTGCTGAAAGACTTTCTGCCTGCCCTGGGGAGGCCTTTGAAAATCTTCCCCCTACTGCCCCCAGCGCCCTCACCCTTCTCTCATCTGGAGAGCCCCATGCGCTGGCAGCTGGTGGGGGCCGGAGCCCTCAAAAAGCGATAGCTCTTGTCCTGGCTGCTCGTGCCGGAGACCGGTGAAAAACTCCCTACTCCTAGCAGTTACCACTTCATGCCATCCCAGGGTGTGCTCTGAGCCCTGCGGCTGCTCGAGGTGTCAGCCCGCGGGAATTCGGCAGGCAAATGTCTCCGTAGTTGGCCTTTGTGAACGTGGCTGTGGTAAACCCTTTACTGAACTAAATGCGGTAACAGCTAATCCCTTGGAAACAGTCACCTGGGCCCTGCGCGATGAAAAGAGGCTTTGCTGCTCTGATTAACAGCACTGGCAAGAACATTAACTCACTTTTCTTTGGAAATGAAAAGCACCTCTCCAGGAGAGTTTAAGGGATTAGATACCAGCTGGAATATTAAGGTAGGTTTTTTGCACTTTTTAAAAAAATATGTACCTTAACAGCCCGGTCAGCCCTGGTGGGACGGGTGATTGTGCTGAGCGTTCCTGTGCTGTGGTAGAGAAGAGACTCGATGCAGCGCAGAGGCCAGCGTGAGGCCAGCGTCACCCGAAGAGCTTCCCGAGCAGACAGCAGCGGTGCGCGGCTCTTGGCACCAGCTGCCTACGCTGGGGTCTTCTGTGGGGCACCAAGGCTGGGTGTTGTAAATTAACTTCAGTCAGACTGGCGAGCCCCCACCCAGAGGGCTGAAGCTCATTTGGGCCTTCCTGAGATCCAAATGACACTGACCTTTTCCAGCCCCTTCTTAAGCAAATGCCAGAGGCTGTGGAGAGCATTCCAGCTGTTTTGACAACTCCTTTCCTTTTTGGGGGGAGATTGGCACTGATGTGTTTTTTTTTTTTTTAACACAACATTTGATTTCAAAAGCCTGAACTAGAAATTCCATCTACATTAAAAGCAAAGCTCTTGCACTTCAGTGAAGGCCACTTCAGGCTGTATTTTTGAGGCCAAGCTTTACCTTGGTGTGGGTTTCCATGAGGCTGCCCTGGCAGAGGCCAGCGAGCATCATGTGAAGGCTGTTGACCAGCAGCCTGGCTGGCCAAAGGGATTAAATCGGGTCTATAACACTTGTCTATAAAACTATGTGAGGCTGAGAAAAGATCTTGTATTAAGTATTTGTTGTTCAGAGCAGGTTTGCTCAAAATACTTCCAAAATCCTGTTACCTTTCAACCTGTCTTTCTCCTACTGAATTTTCTATTTTAGGTAAGTAGCACAGAGTTAGCTCAGAAAGGAAAAGATACAAGTGTCACTGTTCAAAGCGTGCTTTACTGGTTAGGTATTTATGGGAGACATTCAGGAAATGAGCAAACCCTTGAAAGTATATGTATTATTTATTATTGTAGCTGATTAATTACTACTTGAAACCTTTTGGTTGGTGTTATGGCTCTGTATACTCTTCACCAAGCAATGCTTCAGCAATGTGTGTGCTGGCATTTGTCCCAGTTAAGCATTGCAGGAGATGAAAATGCTGCAGTTGATTTATGGAAGTTGGGAGTTGGAGCAGAGGAAGATGGCAACGTGGCACTTGGTGCAAGCACCGGTGGAAGTGAGTGAGATCTGCAAGCGGATGGGACCAGTGAGACACTTGGTGATGGCTCGGTTCTCCCAGGACCCGGATGAGGAGTTGCTGGGCCCTTTTTTGGGGACAAACGGCAAGGTGGGGTTAATGTGTCTGACTGATGAACTGATGACAGTCAGGAGGAAAACTTGGCTCCTGGAAGGGACTTGGGCTCCCTGCTTTTATAGTGGTGATTCCTCCTCTGGACTGGAACAGAGTAGTGCAGAGTAATTGCTTGGAAAAAAAAGAGGTGACTCTTGCCTGCCCCAGCCATGCAACTGTTTCTGAGTCCATGGGCTCGCAGGGTGTGCTGTGCAGCAAGCTGCTGGCTCCACCTCCTCCTGGACCCATTGTTAGATGTTGCTATATGTTAAGACCATGCACTGCCCATCTCTCTTCCTGCCCAGGTTGCTGGGCTGCGAGTGGAAAACCCCTTTAAACCATGTGAAACCCACCCAAAGTGCTGGGTGAGCAAAGCGCAGATCCCATCCAGCGGTTCTTCACTAAGCAGTATGCGCTCTTAAGCCTTTGCTTAGCTTTAACAAGACCTAAGCAAATGAGGCATGTGTCGAGGTAGTTAATTTAGTTCTAATATGCACATCTGGAAGAACATGATAAAACCACAGTGAAAGACATGGTGGGACTCGCTCTGCCTTCAGCAGAGTAGATGCAACGCTCAGTTGCAACGGGAAGAATTCCCCTTGTAACTGCCAGCGTAACCAAAGGGGAGCCCTTTCCTCCAGCGCCGGCCATCCCTGCATGGATATGCTCATTTAACCCTTCCGCAAAAAAAGTTTGTGGAATGCTGCAGTTGGCAAAGTTCTGTAATCAAATGACTCCTGCGGGAGAGAAGTGAGGGGGCCTGGAGAGGAATGGAAGAGTCATAAGAGATGTAGGAAAATGCTTTTTGTGGAATGAATAATTTCTGGTGCAGAGGCGGCAGCGTCTTATTTAATTCTAATTTGGGGTTCTTTTGGGGAATGTGTGCGTGATTGACGCCCAACAAGGGGTGCAGGATGTCGTTTCTCAGCAGGCTGTCGTTCCTGCGCTCCATTTACCTGTCAGCACTCCCGCGGAGACTTCTCTCTTTGGATGCCATTAACCCATTTCCCGCAACGTGGCCCTGCAGCCTCTCCCGGGCGCCAGCAGCACAAGAGGGGGCCCCCCTCCAGTTCCTGCCGCTGCAAGGATCCACTTTGGGGTTGTGTTTTGCCCTGTTTTCCACGGCTGTACCTTCACCGTGCGGGTGAGCCGGAGCCTTCCTGCTGTAAGTCCATCTGTGGCCTGTTGCTGACAGGCCGGGCATAGCCTGCTGCTGCTCGGCCGTGCCCCGTCAGCTCCAGGCTTGCTCCTGCCCACGCGACGTGGTTGTGCTCGCATAGGGTCAGCCCTGGCTCTCCTCTCTCCCCGGCGTGGCTGTTGTCTCCCTGGGGAAGGAGTAGCTCTCGTGGTATGTGGGTCGGTGCCGGGCCTGCAGCGGCGTGGGGCCCTGCACAGCCTCATGCCCAGGCCCCGCTGGGTCAGGGTAAGCCATGCTGGCACCGTGACTCCTTTCTCTCCCATGCTGGCCTTCTTCCAGAGAGTAGGGGCCGGTAGCCCTACCCATATAAAAAGGGCCATTAAGAGTTTTGTTTTGCTGCAGTATAAATTTCAGCCCAAATTATTCCTCTTGGCCCTGTCCCCTTAATTAAGAGTGGGTATGCTAAGTGCTGTGGGACTTAGGCAAGTCTTTTGTTACTGCTGTATGGGGCTTATGCTAATAACAACAGCAGAGATTGAACCCAATCCCTGATGAGCTTTCCAAGAGTCCGATTAATCTGTTTAACAATGGGTCTGGGTTTTTGTTTTGATCTTTTTCATGAGTTAAATTTTTGTCCCTTTCATAGGAGCTGTGGATCATGTAAGCACAGCAGTGTTGCTTTCCTAATTGGCTTCGGGTTTATCTGTATCTATTATGTTAAGAGTTTGCAAGAGCACCCGTCACCATGGCATCAGAATGTTTCCTATGCCAAAAATGCTCGATAAAAACATACATATATGTGTGCACACTTTTTTTTTGGTCTGTTGGAAAGCAAGAAGGCATTCTGCTGGTAGATCATGTTTTTGCATGATTGTACTCCCCAAATAGTTAGCTTTGCAAATAGCTCTTTTCTGCTGTGTTGGTAGTATGGCTGTGGTCCACATGCCATTGAAGAGAGACAGATATCTTTCTTTTGGGCTTTGGACCAGACCCTCTACAAGCAGAATTTTGCATTTCTATTGTTTATGGTTCATACTATGGGGACAACAGGGCAGGGTCCCATCGCTCTGGTGCTGTACAAAGAGTTAGTGGCAGACCCTGACTCAAAAACTTACTGTCTAAAGGTCATGATATAGCAAGGGGAGGAGAGAAGGATGGGGAAACAGGGAAGAGTGTACATTTTTTTTTTTTTTTAGTCAGTTATACTGGTGTCTTCTCTGGGCAGGCCACAGATGCTCTGGCTGGCTTTGATGTTCTGAAAAATACATCAGCAGTATGCAGAAGCAAGATATTTAGAATGAAGATGCAGATGTTGAAGGTAGTGGGATTTAAAGGCTGTGTGGCACAAAATACAATGTGGCATAGAGCTGGAGGAACCAGGCTATGCAACATGCACTCGGAGAAACGTTCCACTATTTATAGCAAAAGCTTCTTCCTCCCTTGATTTTACCTCTTCTTGAATGCACTCAGTGATTGCTTTTCGTGTATGAATACTTGTAAAAATGGAGCTCCCTAAACAGATGTGAAATGTTTACATGAGTTAATGACTTCAGAGAGCTCTGGTTGTTTAAAAACAGAGTGGTGATGAAGTTGCCTTGGCCGCAGTCGGCAGTCCTCCGTGGAGCAGATCCAGTGCTGGCAGTGGGACAGTGTGGTAGTGGTAGCACACAGCTCCATCCTTGGGGACCTTCATCATTACTGACTTTACTAATGTGATTGTGGTGGGGTGGGAAGGAGCCTTCCCAAGGGGTGAGAGATCCCTGTGAAGTGCTAACCTCTCTGGGATTTGTGCTGTCACAGAGCAGAGGGTTAAGGAAATCTCACCACCGATTTCCGGTTGGAGCAGGATGAAACCCTTAGCCTGAAACCAGGGGCTTGTAATGGGTGGGTCTTTATAGTGTGTTTTATTCTGGGTGTTTTCCTGCTGCTTCTTTGCTCCCTGCAGTCCCCTTTGAATTCAGCTGCCAGGGGAGAGAGCTCCATTGGTGTGTTGCCGGTTACCCTGGGGCAGACCTACCTTGCCCACAAGTCGGATGCAAAGAGCTGAGGGAGTATTTCCAGGGGTGAGACTGTCCTTACATCTCTGCAGCTGACTCTGAGAGAAAGGGATTAAGGATAAGAGTAAGCTCCTGTCTGTCTGCCTTTCTCTTTCCCCAAGGTACAGCTATTTTAATGCTGAGTGGATCTGTTTGTCTTTGGGTTCACTTTTCACCAGTGCCAGGGTGTAAGTTCACAGTCCGGTGGTGGTATGCTGGCCTGTAAGCCTCCAGCGGCCAGCGGGTGCCTTGCGTGACGGTCAGGAGAGCTGGAGGCAGCTGGTGAAGTCCTGCTGCCTCACCGGTGCGTGGGAGAGTGGCGCAGATGGAGACAGACACACAGGGCAGTTATCCCAGCAGGGAGCAGACAGATCTTGTGATGTTGTAACCCTAGCAGGAGAGCTGGTAATTACCTTTTATTTTGAAGGATGCCTTCAGTGTGGGAGAAGGGATGTGTTTGCAGCAGTGTGAAGTGGATTCGTGGTGGAGCTGATGTGCACTCTTCTTGAAGGCTGTTGGTTTTTCCTCCCTCCTGGAGACTTTGTTCGTGCTTCTGATAACGATCGCCATGGGGAGCTGTAGATGATAATGTGCTGGTGGGATCTGAGCTGTCCACTCATGTCTCAAGATGTGTATAAGTGCATGGGCCATCCTGGCAGCAGCTGGGCTGTGGTCACAGCTGAGCTGTCAGTCCCGAGGACCTCCATCCAAACCCTTGGAGGTGTGCCTCAACCCGCCAGCAGCTTTAGCAGTGTTTGCTGTAATGATGCTGAAAACTGGCTTATCCCTTGCTAATCTTGTACCTGCACCTGCAGGCAGCAGTTGTGAGTCTTTGTGGAGATTTTTTAGCCTTTTCATCCTTCCTCATCAATGCTGGCAGCTGCTGCTTCTGCTTCATGGTAATTTTGACTGAGTTACAACATTCAGTTTTTTCTGGGCTGTTTCGTTGGATGTAAGCCTCTCCATCCTTAGGCCAGCCTGTTACCTGGTCACTCTTCCCTTCTGCTACCCAGGATGGGTCATTTTCCATGTTAATAGAATATTTCAGTGGTAAAGTTGAAGTTCTTGGAGGGAAGGGGGGTGTAGAAAGGTGACCAGGAGGCATAGGCAGACGTGGTCTAATGTTTCAGCTGAGGAATATCCCTGCCACACTCCGGCACAGCAGCTGTGGAGCCAAGGCTGACTGTCTCTGTGAGATTAAGTCCTGTTACCTGATCTCGGTTTGCAGCAGGTTGAGTTGTGATCACTGGATTTAGTGCAAAGGGGTGCAAAGTTTTCCTCTGGGCCAAAGGGAGTAACGAAAGTAAAGTGGCCTCAGCTCTGTGGAGGAAAGCAGGTGGGTGTAGGTAACTGTTAACATCATTAGCACAGGCAAATTTCAGATTTACTCCCTGGTGAGAAATCTCTGTTCTTTTATATTTGTTTATGTAAAGGCAGATGCTCACAGGGCTGGCCAGTCAGGTGAAAACCCTGGCTGTGTTCTCCTGTGACTCAAAGATTCAGAGAACCTAAAACCTGTGGAAATGCAGTATCAAGACATTGGTCATAGCTTGATGCCAGCGGGAGAGCGCAGAACAATTCACATTAGTTCTGTGAAGCTATTCTGCTTACGAGTGTATATTTTTGTGCTGTGCTAATTGAACACGGAGAAATTAGCAGCCCTGTAGAAAGGCTGTGCACCAGCCTGTAAAACGGCGAAGAGACTGGGCGCTTGCGGGAATGCCCAGGCCGCTGGCTGGGTGCGTCTCTGCTGCTTTGCTTGTGGCTGCCCTGATGCAGCTCAGCAGTGCGAGGGGCCTTCGGAGGAGAGGGCAGACCCACCGGCTGAGTTTAGGAAGAGGGCAGAGGGGCAACCTGCCACAGACCTGCTGTCGGATCTTAAGCTAGAATTTCAAAGGCATCAAGGTATCGGTTGGGGTCTGTTCAGGAGTATTTATAGGAATTATATCCGCTCCCCGGTGCTCTGTTTCCCTGCCCATGAATGCATCCCACAGGATGTTTGTGAAAATGAGCGTATTTGTTTTGCGAGGTCCTCGTATTCCTCCATGATGGAAAGATCTTTAAACACTGTAAGTGGTTTAATTTAAGGCTTTTGTACCTTCATATAAGAGCTTTTGCGAGAGTAACAGGAGGATGTTGAAAGTGTTTGGCTGCAGTCCTGCCAGCTGCCTGCACGGAGCCCTGCTCTGCGTCCCTGCTGCCAGGAGCAGGGCTTCTGTTTGCCTTTGCAGTGATGCTGAGCTGCACGAGCGGCTGGTGCCAGCAGCGTGAACATGCTTAACCCAAGCGTTAGCTGAGGCTGGAGGTGTCTCCGAAGTTGACTTTCAGAAAACTTTAAATGCAGACTGGTGATGCGGTTTTCCTTTGCTGTTTCAGCACGGTGTTTCCTAGCAGTGCTCTGTCTGTTTTAGGATGACAAGATCAGCAGCAATTACGCTGGCATTGGAAACAGGAGCCCCTTCCTGACCATGGAGTGCTGCTGCATTAACATATAAAATGGACAGATGGTTTAGGTAAGATTTGGATTTGGTCATCAGTCAAATGAGACTTCTGGAGCCAATGTGCTTACTCATCAGATGAGTCAGTCTTAGTCACTCTTATTCTAAGTGCCTCTCTTTTTGGGTGCTTCCAGAATGGCATAGGTAGCAATGAGCTTAAAATTTCCACCGCCCTCTTTGGTATTTTTTTAAAAGTATCTAAAAAAAGAATTATTGTGGGAGGGATGGTAATACAGTGAAATCAAGGCCTTTGGAAAGAACATGATGGGCTGATTTATCGGACAGAAGAAGAAACAGCTCTATCTGGCAAGTAAGGTGTACTCCAGGTATTTAGCCTGAATTTGACAGCACTATGAGACTTTAATTTTGCTCTTTGCTTCCTGGTCAGGCAGAGTGATTTCATGCTTCAAATCGGACTTCTCAAGCCTTGTTCTCAGGGTGCTCGAGTGAGTCCATGTTGTGGGTAGGTGCGATTCTGAGCCTATTCTCACATCCCTGTGCCACCAGCAGTACGTAAAAGCATTGTTAGATGGAAGCTGGCCCCTCAGACCCTCTCAGGGTTGCTGTGCAAATAAAACGCTGCTGTTCTCAACTTTTTTTAATATGTAATTATATTTTTCATTACCAAAATACTGAAAAAGTTGACTTGAAACCTGATTGTTCAGAAACATGTGCAAGTGTGAATAGCATATGTGAGGACCTGGGGAAACAATGAAAAATTGCTTTGTAATCCACTGCCAGCTTTATCTATATAGCAAATAAACTGGGATTTTATTTCCTTTTTCTTCCTAGAATTTGTCTCCTCCTTTCTAATCTCAGTTATCCTGCAACAAGTATAAGGTAGGCTATTCTTGATCACCGCTCACAATGTATCAGGTGAGGTCAGAGTGACATGACATGGTCTCTGCTCCTTACTTGACCTGCATGGCCGGGCAGCAGCCAAAGCGGGAGCGCCGTGCAGGGAGCAACATGGGGTGTTGCTGCCGACTTAGGCGGAGGCTTTGCTAAGCTGGATGTGGTTAAACTCATGTCAGTGCTTCAAATGTTAAAAATGGGGATGCGCTGACTGTCAATAGCAGATCTGTAAACATGACTCCAGTGCAGAGGTTTTGATTTCTGTCAGGAATGATGATGTAGTGTTGTTATAAAAAATGATGCTGGAATTACTCTTACAATGGTACGTTCAGTTATAGGGAGAGTACAAAGTTAAATGAAGTAGCCAGAGATCGGGAATGAGGAATCTGGGATTCTCTTACTTAGCATTGCAGAGCCATCTGGGTGACCCTGAGCAAGAGTGTCTTTTCCGAACTCCTTTCTCTAGAAATGTTCTCTTGGCCCTTGGTGAATTGTCACCATCTGCAAAACACGGGTAGGTCACAGCAGGTGACAAATACTATGTAAATGAGAATTTCCCATTGAAATGTATTATGTTCCAATTTCAAAAACAGGAAGCTGAAGAATAGGGGTTTATTGTTAAACAGAACTGGTGAAAGGAAAGCCAAAAATAGTTTTCTTACAAGTGCCCTTTGGGTACTAGAGAACAATTCAGTGGCTTGTAGTTTTTAAGGTCTCTGTAATTGTCTGTGCTAGATCTCCTGGGTCATGAGCATGGAGGGTTTTACCAGCAGTCCTTTTCAGAGAATTAAAGTCAAGAGGAATTTATCACTTCCTCAAGAAGTTTTCCAGTTTATTTTACTACTACTAATTGCAGAAGTAGTTTCTTTGTTCTCCATTTTAAAATGTAAATAATTTTAAAATTTAATTTAAAACGTAACTAATTCGGGTTCTCTTTAATATCTTTATCAATGATCTGGACAAGGGGATCCAGTACACCCTCAGCTTGCAGATGACACCAGATTGGGCAGGAGTGTTGATCTGCTGGAGGGTAGGAAAGCACTACAGAGGGACCTGGACAGGCTGGATTGATGGGCCAAGGCTAATTGTGTGAGGTTCAACAAGACCAAGTGCCAGATCCTGCACTTGGGTCACACCAACCCCGGGCAGTGCTACAGGCTTCCAGCTGAAAAGGACCTGGGAGTGTTGGTCAACAACCGGCTGAAGATGTTGGTCAACAAGCTGGCACTGTGCATAGGTGGCCAAGGAGACCAATGGCACCCTGGCTTGTATCAGAACTAGTGTGGCCAGAAAGACTGGGAAGGGCTCATCCCCCCCGTACTTGGCGGTGGTGAGGCCTCACCTCAAATGCTGGGTTCAGTTTTGGGCCCCTCAGTACAAGAAAGACATTGAGGTGCTGGAGCGTGTCCAGAGACGGGCAACGGAGCTGGGGAAGGGTCTGGAGCACAAGTGCTG
>KL280207.1:0-40879 GCA_000699545.1 Podiceps cristatus | reverse complement strand
AAACAGTCCAGCAGTTTAGGGCTGGAGAGAGACAATGCGAGAGGAACTGAGCGGGAGCTGTGTCCAGGTGTGACGCTGGAGCATCTTCAGCCTATGGTGGGAGCAGCGATTTTTGGAAGACTCAATCTGAGCAAAGCTGATCTGTGTGACCAGGTGAGACCTTCCCACCTCTGCCACCCACGGCTGATTTGCATCTTCCCTCCCCATGTCTTGTGTGCAGGCAGCTGCAAACTCCCCCAGACCAAGCCCAGCCCTGCCTCCGTGGTGTGTGCAGTGCCGTGGGGGCCGACGGGGAGTGCTGGTAGCAGGGCAGAGGTGCTCTCTCCTCGCTTGCCAGCCAGAGCTCAAGGTGGCTGTGTGGCTTAGCTTGTGCCAGGTGGAAGGAAGAAAGCTGGATAGAGGCACACTCCATCTAAGAGGGTGGATGCAATGGGAATTATTTCCGATGCTTCCTTAATGTGAGCCCTGCTATCCTAAGAGTGAGCTGTACATGTAAATGTGGAAGAAAATGCTGTTGTTGTTTTTCCCTCCTGGGAAGGGAGCCACGGGATGGCTCTAGTCTAACTAGGCAGCTCTCTCGTTTAGACACGTGAAACATGTTCACCCAGACGCTTAATGAGTATTTCCACGTTTTTGAGGCTGAGATTTTGAGTGGTGTTCACACTTCGGCACATGAATGTTGTCCCTTCTGATGTCCCAAGACTATAGTTAAAAGTTCAAGTACGTGCTTAAGTGTTTTGCTGGAGTAGAGCAGACATCACCATCGCAGAAAGCAGCAGTGTGTTGGGAAACGTAGCGGCTGCATACAGATTAATTGTTCTGAGATGCATCCTGGAAGGTGCTGAGCACCCTGGCTGGGAGCCAGCAAGGCTTTAAACACATGCTTTGCTTTCCCCCTGCCCCGCACCCCCAGCCCCCTTTGTTACCAGTTTTGTTCTTTGATTTCTTTTCCCCTGGCAACTAGAGAAGGATATCTGAGTAGCCAGAGCACTGTAATTCATCTGCTGGTAATATCCTGACCTGCACTGCAGGGTGTCTCACGGGACGGCTGACAGGAGCAGCTATTGCTACTGGTGCCCAAGTCAATTGGCTTCAGATTTTCTGTTCTGTGTTCTGCTGGGCATGGGGTGGGCCAGGCTGCGTGAGCGATGCTCAAACTACGTTTGTAAACCACATCCCATTTTTCTACATGTCTTTGCTTGCTATTAAACTGCATAGATCATATTTCCTTCCTCTGTTTCCTCCCAGACGGTACCTGCCTTGAAAATTTTGGAGGCAAACTGCCAAGTTCAGGTTTTATTTGGAAGTGGCATTGTCTCAGTGAAGGCCAGGGCAGAGAGGAGCCTAAAAATCCTCTGGAGGTTGATGGCTTCTAATTGCTTTTGGGTTTTCAAGGCATTTGTTGTTCTTTGGCTTTGCCTGTGTGTGCAGCAGAAAGGTGCTACAGCCCCAGCTGGAGACTGGGATGTGAAGAGATGGCCCCACGCATGCTGCCGTCAATATTGGCCGTCTCTTCTGTCCCTGTGTCTTCAGCCGGAGAGCTCCTCCTGTAGCTCAGTGTGACTCGCTGGGCTGTGCGAAGCAAGATTAAATTCTGTGTTGCTGTGGACAACTGCACCTCCCTCAGCAGGGAACATCTCCCTACCAGAGGATTTACTCCCCGTCCTCCTTCTGCACCTGCTGACTCGATGGCCAGAAATGTGCCTTTTTCCGCTGCTCTTGTGGCAGCTCTGCAGAAGTGACAGAGCTGTTGGATGGGTTTGCATCATTTCTCATGCTGCAGAAAGGGTCTGGCTGGTTGAGTATAATGTGACTTACTTGTCCTGAGCCACCAAGAATGGGGGAACTGCTTTGGTGTCCCAGGGCATCGTGGCACCCTGACCATGGCTGCTGCTCACCCCCGGGCTCGCCGTGCACAGCCCCGAATCGCTGGGCTGCAAATCGGGTGGCGCTTTCATAGAATCATAGAATCGTTCCAATTGGAAGAGACCTTAAGCTCTAGTCCAACTGTTAACCCAGCACTGCCAAATCCACCGTTAAATGTCCCTAAGCACCACATCTACTCGTCTTTTCAACCCCTCCAGGGACGTCTTTTCAACCCCTCCATCTTCCGCTGCTCTGGGCAGCCTGTGCCAGTGCCCAACAACCCTTGCAGTAAAGAAATGTTTCCTAAAAAATTATCACCCCTGTTTTCCAAGAGAAGCTGCACCTGGAAATTTTCGTTGGTACTTCGGTGCTGCAAAGCCTTTTTCATGCTCTGACAAATGCCGAGATTATCATCAGCCTGAATTTCTGGAATAGCATTGCAGTGACTCAAAAGAACAGCTTCTCCCCTGCAGCCTTTGCCTGGTGACTCGCTGGATAATCTCCAGTCATTGACCTTGGGGCTTTGAAAGTGCATTTTGGCTTAATGGGCTGAAGCTTAAGGCTTCAAAGGAATTGGGAAACCTGCCACCCTTTAAATTTCCAAGCAGCATGGGCTACGTGTGCCCGGACAAGGGTAATCGCAGGGGCGGTTTACCGGGTTCTGACTCCTGTGGGATCTCTGTCGCTCATCCCCTGGAGCCTGTTCCCTCTGTACAGAGAGGCTCTCTGCTGCTGCCTTTGATTTTGTGCAGGTTAACTGAGGCCACGTTTTCAAGTCCTGGGGTTTCTAAAGATGTGAGGATTATCAGAAGATAGGAGTTATCCATGAGGAAATACAGCAAATACTTTGATCTCCGAATTTGAAGTCTATTTGTCTTGTCTTACAGCATTCACTGCTTTTTGTCTTGCCCTGTGTAGTTCTGCGCTTTGCCTCCTGCCTTGGGGTATGCAGATGTGCAGAGCTGATGAAGACCTTCAGCCCATGGATGCTTAGGGATGGGTGCTGAGATCATTTCCCTGGTTAAAATGCTTTTCAGAGATCACCTAGAATAGAAATCTATACCCAAGCTTGAACCACGAGGAAGAAGAAAGCCTGCTGTGTTCTGTGCTCTACATTTTTATTGTAATCTACAATTTTATTGCAATCATGGAACAGCTGGAAATTAATGGTTTTGAAATGCTGGAAAAACTTTTCACTGCAGCTGCCTCACAGAACTAAGCAACTCGATACATCCCCTGAAATACCTCCAGATCTCTCAAAGGCAGCTGAAAGCTTTTTCCTTATCTAGAAGGGAAGATAAACCTTTCAGGCTGACATGTATAACTGTGAACTTGTTCTGCCTGGTGGCTTGTTCAGTTTGTTGTGGGTGCTTTTTAAACAACTCTCAACTTCAGTGCTGGAGATCTGAGGCTGGCAAAGCTGTCTGCTGAATTACTTTGCTGTGTTGATGTATACGTGTGCTTTTTCCAGATCCCACTTTGCTGCTCCTGAACTGTACTAGCGCTGTTCTGCGGTGATCTGCATTTTGTCATTGAGTTCTTACCCACTGTGCAGCAACAGGAAATCTGAGTGTCCACGAGCACCTCAAAAGCAGAGTCCACCATGACGGTTGGTATGGAAGGTGCCGATGGGTGCGGAGAAGGCAGGAAGGGCTGAGAAATACACTGGTGAAATAAATGTGCTGGTTTGCCTGGCCAGCAGGCTCCCCTGCTTTCCTGCAGCCTTTGCTGCAGGCTGGGCTTATCAGGCTTAAAAACCAGACCTTACACTAAAACCAGAGGGCAGGTGCCATGTGCTGTGTCTGTTCGTGCAAATCTCTGCATGCGCTCGCTGCTGTGCCTTGGGTTTGGTTCTGTTTCTCTTACATTCCCTTTTCTTTCTCTCCATGCCTCAGGAGGTGCTTTCCCTAGGCTGCTCACTGGTGCCCTGTGACCGTTTTGGTCAGATCTGTCCCTCCTCGCAGCACAGTCGCCCAAAGGTGCTGCGGCAATCCCAGTGCTTCAGAGACAGTTTTGATTTGAGTGCTCAGTTCTGCTCCCATGAGATCAGAGGGGATTTGGCCATTGTGGAGGGTTAGACCTTGCTCTTGCAGACTGATAAGCCATTCAGCTCCTCATTTTTGGTTTGTTCATCACTGTATCATCTGTGGCAATTTTGAGGTATCATTATAGATTGGCAGTAGAAGGTGGCCATCTGAGATGGATCCCTTTCCCTTAGAACAATTGAAACCTTTTTTTCTTTAACCTGTCGCTTACCTCTCTATGGTACAGACATTTGAAAAGTCATTATTGCAGTGAAAACCCTAAATATTAAAGACACTAATTCTGAGGTAGCTATTTTGCTTGTGAATATTTGGGGCCTGGCTACTGCCTTGCTCGTTAATATTTTACAAATAATCTAAGCCTTTCAAACGTCATGTAATCTGACATTCTCTGTTATATTTTGAAGCACCCCCTTGCTGGCTGTTTAAATGCCGCCTCCAGCAAGCTGTGCTCCCTGCTACTGCTGCCCCCTCTCCTGGGAATCACGCTGCCTCTCAGCTCAGCAAGTGACAGCAACTGTGACACCTCTTCCTCCTCTTCCTCCTCCTTCTCCCTGCTCAGATTCAGCCCCAGGAGTCTGATCCCTCCACTGCACAAATTCTGCGCTGACCCTACAAGGAAGAGCTCTGCTGTGCGAGTTGATGTTGCCCATGCCCACCTGTGCAACCGCAAGCTGTAACAGCATGTACTCTTACAGTTGGTGGTCACAACGCTGCTTTTCCACTGGATTATGGGGTTCAGCTTTCCCTGTGCAAGTTGTGTGGGGGGTATTTCCTGCGCTCTTGATGGGTATTGGCAGAGGAGGTTGGGGCAGGCAGGCTCTGAGGTCTAGGTCAGGGTTGATTGAGTATCAGTGCTGTTTTGGAGACAGGGTTCTCCTGAGCTCTTGTTCTCCTCTGACATCAGACTGAGTGATTCAGGTGTCCAGGCTTTGTGTTGCGTATTAAGAAGCCCAGTTCCTTGATAGTGCTTTCCCTAGGGTCACTTGGAGGTAGGGCAAACCATCTGGTATGGCTGGGGACATGCGGGGACATCAGCTGCATGGTCATGTAGCACAACCAGTCTCGGCGCTCTCTGCGCACGCTGGCCTCCTCCATCCTCCTGTCCTTCATTGCCACGGTGTCGGGCTGACGTCAGGCTGGTGCAGCAGCCGGGGTCCTTCCTACATAAGGCTTTTGTGTCCCTTGTCACAAGGGCAGATGGGATTATGATATAATCTGAGCTCAGGTTGTCTGCGGGGAGGATGTGGACGTGTGGAGTTGGGTGTTGGGATGGGCTGGGTTTGTGGTCACTACTGGGATGTTGCAGATGGGTAGTAGAAGCACTTAGAATCATTGCAAGCAAAACCTGTGGGATATGTGGGTTGACTGCCTCTCACTGACCATTCTGCATGCTTTCCCGACTGTAACTTGCAAAATAAAACCACCTCCAACGCTCATACACTGTGGAACAACTTTAAAAGACTAAAGTAGAAGTAAATCAGTCCAGCATCAGGGTCTGATGTCTGTAAGTCTTGCTGAACCTCGCTGCTATAACATGTGGTAGGTGAACACCATATCAAAGTAGTTTGTAGCCAGCAATTAAGTACAAGAGAGCACAACTCCTCTTCGATTCGTCGGTGTACCCACCAAAGCCATGGTTAAAATGTGCCAACATGGCTGCACCCTGTCAAATAATGTTCTGGCAAGACTTGTGTTTCACTGGCATTATTTGGAGTGTTTAATGTTAATATCACTCTTGCTTAGATAGTTTTGGCAGTCCTCAATGTTTTCTTGTTACAGGAATTTCCTTAAGTAGAAACTTTTTTCTTCAGAGTAATTTTTGGTTGATTATTGCTTATATATGCAATTAGTGTAATTGCATCTGATTATGCAAATTTATTTAATCATATAATTAGAACATGGAAGGATGAAATATAATGCAGTTGGGAAATCTTTTGTAAAACTTCCTGAGCTCAGTATTCTGTGCACAAGGTGATTGTTATCTCTCGTGCTGTAGGCTGGTAGACTGGAGATTTCAGTTCAGCATCCTGGCTAGATGCAAAACATATTCAAAACATGCTGTTAATTGCTTTTCAAATTGCTTACGTGGCCTTCGTGGTGTGGCGGTCTGTAACTTTTATTTTTTACATGATAATATCAGGAGCTTACTACTGAGCTCAGCCCCACTGTCTCGCATCTGCATCCACACCTTACACCCAGGGTCATGAAAGCATCAGTCTGGCTTCAGACCCAAACCCCAGATCCTGTCTTCAGCTGGGGTCTGTCATGGGGCAGAGGGGGAGAGCAGGACAAGCATGGAGTGATGGGTGCTTGTTGTCTGCAGCTCATGGCTGAAACTGGCCCCAAAATCCCTTTTTGAAAACACCCTGCCTTGGTAGGGACCAAGGAGGAGGCAGAAATGGTGCATGTTCCAGATCATGGTCTGGAGATGTTTGGTGTCATTCAAGAAATCTGGCAGGAGCAAGGGCCTGAACCTGCTTTTCAAATTTCTCATGCAGTGCTTGAATAGCAAAAATACTGCTCTTTGTCATTCAACGGTTACTTTTAAAGCTGTGCTAGAAGCTTCACAGAAGTAATCAAAGCGCCTTGCTTTTATGATCTAATTTTCAGCTGTGGCACAACAGCCAGGCTCACTGCCAAGAACTGTGGAGAGAAGAGGGAAAAGGACTAGGATGATTATAGCAGGATCGAGTGATTTCTCAGCAAGACACAATTGTCTGTGCTCTGAAACAAGAGCCTCATAAGCTGCAGGATAAAGCAAATATATGGTGTGTATACAAAAAGCACAAACAGTATATTCTTATTTATTATTTGGGTTATGTTAATGTCTCACGGTTCTAGTTAGGAATCTGTACCAAAAGTGATTACCCTCTTCTCAGCAAGAACACCATCCAAACAACTGGTCTGGTGTACATCTGTCTTGATTATCTCTGCAAGGGATGCAGGGATTTACCTTTTTTGGCTTCACAGACCTGCAGCTTCTTGTCATCCTTCGCTGCTTGGTTTGGGCTGCCTTTCAGCCAGTGGATGTCTGAAGGTGGCTTTCACAGATGCCAAGAAGCTCATGTGTTTTTCTGAGGCCTGATTCCTCACAGTAGCAGTGAGAGTGGAGGTGGACAGGAGGCAACCTCATCTTCAGGTGCCCTGCTTGGTGAGCTGGGGGTGAGCAGGCCTGAAATGAAGGCCAACATATTCTGGATTGAGTTGCTGCATCAAAAATGAACCCTCTGGCTGCTCTCCCACCACAGCAATGAGACCCGCAAGTGGCTGGCTCCCTAGATCTTGAAGAGCCATGGGTTGCAAACCACTTTGTGCTTGTGGGGCTCGTGGCATCTCAGATGTTGCTCTGGTGCATGGCTGTAGGATGTAAGTCCCCCTGAGTTTCTCCAGACTGAAGGTGTTGGAGCAAGCTGGCTGGATTTTGGGCGAGTGCCTTCCCCATGTATAAAAAGTTGATGGGGTCAGGGCGGGGGATGTGGAAATATCTCCCTCGTATCAGGGCTAATGCTGAGTGCTTGGGGAAGCCCTGCAGAACAGGGAGCACAGGAGATACTCCAGGATGGAAATAGTCACAGGCTGTAGTGTGTGGTGTGGGGAGACAGCTTGGGCTCTGGAAGGGACTTGCTGACCTAGTATTTCAAAAAACATCACTTGAGGAGCTGTTCAGGACTTGGCAGCCCAGCCCAGGACTTGCTGCTTCTCTCCTTAAAGGGAGTTTCTGGTGCTGGTTGACAGCAGCTGGAGCAGATTCTTCCTCCTGGCTGTGCTGCTGGGGTGGTGGGGGGGGTGTCATCTGGAGGAAACACAACACAAGCACAGGGTGATACAAGATAGGGCTGGATGTGCGGCCCAGCTCTGCCCCAGGGTGGGACTGAGCTCCTGGTGGGGGTCTGACCTGAGCTGAAGGGTGCTGGTGATGGAGATGACATCCCCTCTGCAGGCAGCCCCTTCTGGTACACGGCTGCCTGTACCAATTAGAAAAGATGACCCGATTCCTAGTCTTGCTAGAGTATATTCAAGTGGCAGTCTAAAGCCTCCGTGGTCTTTGGGACCTCACTTGGTGAGGGTGCCTGTGGGTCTTGTGTGGCCAAGAGGCGGGATGCGGCCTTCAAACAGGGTTTCAGCGCGCCATCCCTGCCCATCCCCATGCTGGCACGGAGGACGCCAGCCACGGGCATTTGAAGAGGTCTCCAACTCTGAGCAGCAGCAGCAGAATTGCTGCCTGAACGCTTTCCATCCCGAGTGCTCGTTATGGTTACTCACTGTGACTTAGGTTACTGCAAAGGCCCTTGGTGCCTCAGCGCGGGGCAGGTGTGGTCTCAGAGACAGAAAGGGGAAGTGGGACGGGGTGGGCTGAGGGCAGCGTCAGTCCTCTTAACCTGGGAACTGCGACAGACAAAGCTGCAAAGTCACTTTTTGGGGTAGCCTGTGGCAAAATCAGGGAATGAAGCTGGATTGGCTGTGGCCAGGGTCTTTTAACCTCCCCATCCTTCTTTGTAGGAATGTTTCTAGTTAGCCAAACGGATGGACCAAACAGTAAGCTAGACTTACAGTTTTCTTATTTTTCAAACAATGCTTTGAAATACTTTATTGAACTGCAAAATTAATTGCATTTGCTCATCTCCTGCTCCCACGTACAATGCAGAGATTTTTCTGTAGAATCGTATTCCTTTCAAAAGGGTATTTTGTACCGTGCTCTGCTCAGCATCTGTTTGGGAAACATGTGCAGCCATTTGATAAATATATTGTGAAAAACACCGTTGAAGTGGCAGTCTGCCTGCAGCAGAGGAATAGCTACAGGGGAAAATGGCAAATAAGATATGTGTAAGTACATTAATTTTGCTCATATAAGCTTGTTTGTGGCTTTAGTTCATGTCTGCAGCATAATCCTCTGATGTACGGCAGGTGTTTAGTGTTGTGTGGGATCAGGCTGGTGACCCTGTGAAGAGCACGGGGCCCAAAGCTGCCCAGGACCTTGTAGAAGGTTGTTGTGGTGTCTCTGTTCTGCTGGCGTTTCCCATTGCAACAAGGTACGGTTGTGTTACAGCCTGACTAACTGCAAATCCACCGTTGATTTTGCCTTGCAGAAATAAATAATTGCCTTTTGTACTGAGCTTTATGCACAGTAAGACTGGTCTGTGCGTAACTGATTTGCTTATTCAGAAACCATTGCTTTCCAATATACTTTTTGGAAGATTTATCAGTGAAAAGGAATCTTTCAAAACAGCAGAACCTGAAACAAAGCCCAGCTCTACAGATGAACAATAATTTTCTTCAACCCTTGCTGGGGTTTTTTTAGCATACTTTCAACAGGAGTGTATTTGTTGTGATGCTGTATGGGTCTATTTGTTTTGATTGGATGAACTGATTTATGAGGTTTATCTTAAGTTTATCTGTTTAAGTTGTCAATTAGCTGAAGATTTATTTTGCAGCCTGAGCTGCGAGTTAGAGCTGTGCAAGTGTGCTGCTGCGTTTGAGGGGGTGACATGCCGGGGGCCTGGTCGGGGTAGTGCAGAGCTGTGCAGGCGGCTAACACGAGCGTTGCTGTTTGCCAGGGCCTGACTGCTGCTCCCAGTGCTTCTGGCTTTTTTTCCCTCTTGGCTGAAAAGTGAAGACATCTGTAAGACACCCAACTGTTCATTCCAGGTGGGTGATTTGAGGGCTTTCATGACCAGCTGTGCAGCAACATGGGCAGATGCTTCCCTCCCCTTGCTCCTGCATGTGGGAAAAACCTTATGGCAGGAGGAGGGAAGAAGGTGCGGGAGATGCAGACTTCAGTCACAGGTTGATTTTCTTCTTGATGATCCCTAGGAGTGAGGTGAGCTGTGGCTGCCCAGAAGCTAAAGCTCCTGCGAGGAAAGGCCTTGGGTTTATTTCTCTATAGGCAGAAGAGCAAAGCCAGGCTGGAATCAGAAGTTTCCTCCTATCTCTTCTGCCAGATGAATTAAATGGTGAAAGCATTTTTACTCCCTCCCTTCATTTAAAACCATTTCCCTGATCGAAGCGGGCATGCAGACTGGAGAGCTGCAGCACAGCCGTGGCAGTGCAGAGGGTGGCTGCTGACAACAGAGACGTGGGCTGATGCTCTCCCGGCCATGCAAAGCAGCCCCGGGGAAGCCGCTGCCCCGCAGGCAGGGCTGGAGGCCGCTCTGTGCTTCCCAGGGCGGAGGTGCTGACCTTCACCTGAAGCCAAGTGTGCCGGTGTCCCATGAGGAGTCCTTGCGAGTGTCCTGTTGGGAAACATGCTGCTCTGGAGTACAAGGAAAGCCTCTTCAGAGATGGCAGGGTGGCCGCAGGCTTGCATTTGCCCGGAACTGATGCTCTTAGGTCGGCCCAGAAGCCTTCCAAATGCAAACCTCGCAGGAGCATTTTGCAGACAGCAAACCCTCCACAGGCTTCCTGCGGATCCGTTTCGAAGGACGGGATCATTGCTGAGCCAGCGCAGGGCTGCAGCTGGCTTGAAGCCTGGTTTGGGGGAGCAGGGAGGTGTCAGAGGGGAGGCTTGTGCTGTTTTACCTGAGGGTTTGCGGGACCACAGGCAGTATGTGCTGGAGGAACCCTACACCCCTTCCCTTGCTGCTGCGAGCCACCCCCCGCTGCCTGCATCCTGGCTCTGGAAAGGGATTTGTGCTTTGGGATTGAAGGGTTTAAATATAGTTTTAACAGAAGCTTTTAAAGCTGATCTCACCATTTCATTACTGTTTTAAGTGAGTGACACTTCTGTCAATTTGTTTCAAGCAAGACTGCAGAAAAGGCAGGAGAAGAGGGGAAGATTATACCTGGGTGGAGAAGGAGGGGAAGGGGGTGAACAGCAGGCTGAGGGGAAAATGGGGTGGATCTGGATGTTTCCTTCCTGTGACACTGAGTGCCCAGTGTGTATCCCCTGTGACTGGTATGAGACCTAGGCTGAAGCCTCCCATCTAGATCTTTCTCTAGTTTCCTTGTTGATAGAAGAGGTTGCTTGAACTTGGCTGCTGCACTTCTGCGGGGGACTCCGGAGGTCGTCTCTCTTTGCAGCAGAGTTCAGCTGTAGCGTGTTTAACAGCATTGCTGGGCAGCTTTGAGCCAGGCTCGACCTTTGCTCCGTACCCCTCGATAAGGATGTCGTGTGTGTTCCCAGGCTGATGCTGGATGGGGCATTGTAAGCTCACTCACCCCCCACCCCTTCCTCATGTAAATTAAACGTAGCCAGTGTGAAAGCAGGGCGATGCAAGTGTCATCTGGCTTGCAGGGATTTCTGTGCACAACCTGCTTTGCATATAGAGAGCCAAAGGTTGTAATGTTTCAGAGTTAAGCCTACATTGAAATTCACTGGATGTAGTCCAGGATGGTGTGACTAAAACTGTCTGAGTTCTCCCCCACTGTCCCCAGAAACTGGGCAGAGGGATGAGAAGATGCATCCTGCAGTACTGCATCTTCAGAGGTGATTAAGGGATGACAGCCATGTGCTGCAGAGGATCACTTCCTGCTCTGGACCGTGCTGGGAAGACTGAAATCTGTTTTAAATTGAGACTGAAATTAGCATCCAGGAAACAGCGATTTTATTCAGCAGTTTTAGCTTTGTATTGCATTTTTGTGTTCTGTAGGTCTTTTCGAAAGGAAAAGCTGATTCCCACATGCTGGTAATTATTAAGTGTTGTTGATTTGCAACTCAATATAGGTTTTATACATGATGGACAGCAAGGTTAATGTGTGTTTGCACACAGGCTGCAACTGTGGAGGGGCAGCGGAGACCCTGGAATCAGACTTGCTTTTCAGTTCTACCTTTGCTCTTGATTATATTGCAAATAACAGTGTGGAAGTCGCTAGCCATGGCTTGGCTTTCGGGATGTTCTGGGACACTCTCAGGAGCCATACAGGGCAACAGACTAGTGTGGAGCCCTAAATGGCTGTGGTTATGCACATTGGGTTTGGACCAGAAGCTCTTATACTCTAAAAGTAAGAATTCAAGAGGCCAAAAGTTTGAGCCTTTATCCTTGGCTTGTTAAGCAGCTGTGCTTTATTGTAAGTTCTGGTTGACTGTTGGTCTCGCCACAGAAGTTCTCTTCAGCTGCATCACTTGTTGCACATGAGATAAAAATCTCATCTTTATCGCTTTCATATCTAGCTTGACTTTGGGGATTGCCTTTCCTTCCGAGTGTTTGCAACTTGTTTACAGCCTGTCAGTGTTTTGCCTTCACTTTCTTTTATGTTGGAAGAAGCCAGAGATGGGTGTCTTGGTTATGTTTGTGTTGAGTGAAGATGATTATTCAGTTTACCTCTGTTTGTTTCCTTTTAGGTGTTTCATGGAGAGATTCCTTCATGCCACATGCTGTCTGTGAGTGCTAGCATCGCAGCTCTCTGCAGTGCCATCTGAGAGCATACCAGTGGGACACAGCGATGGGGGACTCTCCAACAAATGCCATGGATGGAGGCACAGATGCGTGCTGCAAAGACACACAGACTGAACTGGCAGAGCGGGTAGCGGCCATAGACGTGGCTGTTGGTCTAGACAGAAGTGACCACAATGGTAAAGACAACCCTGAAGAAAATGACACAATTTTTTCTGATAACATAAAAGATATCCAAAGAAATGGAGTCAACAAGGATGTGGGAATGAATGAATTTCTGCCTTCCCAAAGGCCAGAAGATGCTCATTGGAGGCATGTTCCTAAGAGACCTCTCACTAGACCTGTCCTATCAAGTCGGAAGTTATCTCTTCAGGAAAGATCATCAGGAGGTTACTTGGCTTCTAGCAACACTCCAGGTTATGGTCCTTATGCCACAGGGCCATCGCCACGTATAATGAGGAGACCAACGATAGAGTCCAATCGGGTCTCCATATCAGATTCTGAGGTAGGCATGTTCTCCCCTTTAATTGTGGTGTCGAGGTAAGGTAAGTCTTTCTTAAATAGTAATGGGAGTCTTCAGACTTTTGGATTAGTAGATGTGGAAGCACTGGTTTTTTTCGAAGGGGAAAAAAAAAAAAATCCCTGAAACTGGGGATTGTATTAGCATGGAATAGCTGAACACCTTTGCATCCACCCCCCAGACCTCTGCTGGGTGTAGCCCCGGTTCTGACATTTGGCTCCTTCAGCCCTCACCTGCTGGGATAGTCCTGATGAGTGGCTGGGACTCCTGTTGTGTAGCGGTAGCATGCAGAAGGCCTGGCAGGCTGGTCAGAGAAAGAGCTACGGCCAAACAGCTTTCCTCTTGTGTCCCTGCTGTATGTGCCCTTTGGGAGTTTATCAGTCACAGCAGCTTTGCTGCTGGTGTTTTATGGATTTAAGCTTCTGGAGATTATGTATCCTCCTATTGTGTTTTGCCATTATTGAAGGCATGATTTAATTTTATAAAGAGCTTAAATACACTGGTGTTTCCCACTCCTGTCAGGATTTTCTTTTGTCTTTAAAGTGTTTGTAACATCAGTGGTAACAGAGGGCCTGCCCTTCAGAGGAGTGTCTGGGTGGCTGCAGTCGTTCCTGCTCATCCATCTTGCAGCTGCTCTCCTGGTAGCAGACCTGGGCTCAGACCTGTCCCAGAGGTGTGATGTGGTCAAGTGTATTGATGGAAGCGGCTGCTGGTTCCAATTCCCTGTGTTGTGCTGGGTGGGGAAACCCATCCCCTTCTGCTGTCCCAGGGAAGGACAAGGAGGATGGCGTCTGTAACTCTTCTTCCCAGCCTTTCTTCCCCACCGGCATGTGGGCTGGGACATGCTGTCATGGGGAGCAGAGAGGGGCTGCTTGGTGTGCGCTGAAGATGCCAAGCCTGCAGCAGTGCCTATGAGAATGGGGCATGCAGATCAAACTGGGACTTCAGCAGGGCTTTCTTTGAAAGCCAGGAATGATGGAGGTGGTGTAAAAGGGTGGTTCTTGAAGCCAAAATGTTTCTTAAAATGCTACTGTCTGAGGAAGGATTTTAAGTAGGGAGTGGGATGTCTGGAGTACTGGAGAGGGTACATGGTCTCTGCAGGGCTGGCAGCTGGTTTGGGAAAAAACACTCACACCTGAATTATCCTCCAAGCCTAGGCTGTGTGTTTCCTGAGATTCTTATCTGCTATTAGTGGAGGAACACCCCCCCCCCAAGTTTTCCTTGCCTCACCATTTCTCTCCAAGTGCTCACCCAGTGAATTCGTCTTTGCTGCTGTTGCAGGCACTGAAGCAGGACAAAGCCAGCAGCATGGGGCTCAGGAGCAACGCCCATTGCACTCTTCCTCACCCAGGCGATGGGGAACGTGTTGCTGAACATGGTTCTGCTGTGTTACGCTCTTGGGCGCTGTGGTGCTCCCAGCTGCGATGCTCCAATCCCACCGCGGTCCTGCCCTGTGTCATAAGGGACCCAAGTCACTGGAGTTTAGACTTTTTCCAGTGTGAGTCCAAGTGACCTGGAGCTTAACATCTGTGTGGCTTAGCGTTTCCCTCCTTGCACATTGTGGGTGTTTTCCCCTTGCACATCGTGAGGACAGGTGTTGTGCGCAAGCAAATCAGCCAAAGTTTTGCAAGTCACGTTAGCTGTGAGCTGGTCGTGGCATCGCTGGCCAAGAAGAGGATGTCTGCAGAAGGTACACTGCAGAGATTGCAGCTGCTTTGATGACAGCTGTATGCTTAATAAGGGAGACAGGGAGGGAGAGGAGCTGGTTCTCGGAAGCGGACGTGACTTGTGTGCCAGCGCTCCCATCCTGCAGTACTTTGCTGTGCCAGGAGTGGGGCTTGTCCGAAATATGTTTCAAAGTAACTACAGTCGAGTGGGACTAGCACATTCCCATCTGCAAGCAAATTCAAAATATTCCGTCCTCTTCTACAGCATCTGCATCTTGGGGAGCAATAGTTACTGCTTTGGGGAAGGAAATGCTTTGTCTGAAATGCAGGTGGGGAGCCCTTCATTCCCCTGTTCCTGCAGCAGTTCTTTCTGCAGTGCTGCATTTTTAATGGTCACTTTGATATAACTATTTAGAGCCCTGCTCTGGTGCAGCCCAGATGCTTAACAAAGCAGTGCTTGTTGGAAACCATCATTCATATTAATGGGGAATTGCTGCAGCAGGAGGGGGAAGGGAGCCCAGGCGAGAGCTGAGTATCTTTGGAGGTGGGTGCTCACCCTCGCAGCGATGCTCTTGGGAGCTGTGCTTAGTCTTCCCAGCTTATAGAGACAGCATCTGTATCCTGTGAGGAATAGCAAGAGGACTAGGAAGATTCATACTTGTTTATAGGATAGAGTTTGAGGCTGGCCACTGAATAACGAGAAATCAGTGTTCAGTGTGTGACAGCAAGGTGAGCGTGCAGCCTGCGCGCAGCCCAGCCCCAGCATCCTGCATATGACCTGCCAGTTGCTGCTAAGCAGTTGTTGCAGGGTGGTTGTGTTTGTGGCTGTGAGAGGCTCTGACAGTCCAAATCCTGGGATACAGCAGGGATCTCGGAAGAGAAATGCAGAGCAGATCTTATGTCATTCAATGCATTTGCTCAGTATGTTTGCTATAAGCAATTAGCAGAGCCTCGTGTATTGGCAGGGAAGGCTGAGAAGAGGTAGGGGCAGGGCTTCTAAGAGTTATGGGGGACTCCATGTTGAGGCTTTTGGTCCTACGGGGGATAAAATAACCCTGGGATGAGAAATACAATCACAGTGTACTTAGGAGCAGCTGCTGTTGTATTTTCTGTTGATCATTTTAATATGCAGACCCTCAGTGAGGGGGGAGGCTGGTGGGTCACTCTGACAGGATCCAGCTCGCTGATCACGGCATTGCCCTGCTTCCCTGCAAACGACTGACGCATCTTGTGCTAGGCAAGCTGCACATTGGTACTTGAGTCCATGTCTCACCTGCTTAAAGCCATTTTGGAGTTGCTCCTTTCTCCTTGCATTGAGTATCTGGCATCATCAGTCAGTGCCTTTGGGTGGCAGGACATCCATCGCTCCGGCTCACAGCCGCTGCCCGAGTGAGTTACAGTTTGTGCAAAAATGAAGTTATGAGTGTTTGGGCATTATCAGCGGCACACGTGCAGGCGCCATCCATGAAGAACAGAGATGGATGGGGCTGCATATCAAAATTTCCTGTGTTATGCTGATAGCAATCTAGGACTGAATCTGCTTTCCCTCTCCAGGGGCAGCAGGAGTGGCGGCTCGCTGCCTTGCTGTCAGTGGTTCTGTATCCTTGACTGATCTGCAGAAATAATGGAGCGATGTGCTATGGGGGTACAGCAGAGGTGAATTTTCTGCTGCTGAATGATAGAAGATCTGTGCGTTCAGTTAAATGCTGCTGAGCTTTTTAATCCTGGTTTAATACCGTTCACAGGCTGGGTAGAAAACTTGTATTCAGGTATGGGAGGGCTGAGAGCTGAACCTAGGCCTGTGGGAGGCTTCACGGTGCTGTGAGTGGGCAGTGAATCGTGCGGTCCTGTCCTCGCATCCAATACCCCGAACACCTGCCTTCTGAGCGGGGTTCCTGGGTTTGTTACTGAGGAAGGCAACGGCTCCTGGGCTGCAGCAGAGCCGGGGCTGTTTGTCTTGCACAGAGGCAGTTCCTGATCAACCGAGCAGAGCTACCGATGAGCTAATCGTCCTGGGACGCAGAGTTGGCAGCTGCTGGTCTCTTCCAGCCACCGCTGACAGCTCTGGATCTGCAGTATTGACTCCGCAAGAGAAGTAACCTGTTCTGCTCTCCTGATAGTGCTGCTCTGTACTTAATTAACCTGATCTGTCATCTCGATCACAATTGATCAGTAATTTTCAAAATTCCCTGTTTGTTCCTCTCCTTAAATTCTTCATGGGCCGTGGCCTGGAAGGTCCTTTCAACACTGCCTTCTCTGGTAGGAGTGCCTGCTAGGCTGGTGGGATTTCTGCAGCCTCAGCTGCCCATCAGTGCTTCGCTCTAACAAGGGAATGGCCTTGCCTTTAGCTGTGGCGCAGAAGTGATTAAGCTGAAGCTATTAAGTGTGCAGAACTGCAGAACTGAGGCCCCGGCCCCAGAGTTTAGGTTGTTGGCCCACATTGGCTCCATTGATGTGATGTTCCTGGCTCCTGCTTGGCAAAAGGAGAGAGTTTTCTGGGGCCTGCTAAAAGCAGCTTCTGCTTGGCTGCACACATGATGCTCCAGTGCTTGTAGGTACGAAGGCGAGACCCCCGTGAATATGTTTGTACAGACTGATGGACGTCTTGTCACCGTGTGTTACAAGTGCTTGTCCCACCTAAAATGGCAGGGTTTGTGTCTGTGAAAGGGTGGAGGTGCTGCTTGCTGGAAAGTAGTATTTGAAAATCCAGTGTGACTGTGTTTGGTTTGGTTTTGGTTTTTATTCTACTGTCCCAAACCAACCTTTTTAGATAGCCAAGAAAAGTTTCACTTGGAGAGTGGCTAGAAGAAGAATAAAAGATGTCTTTTTTTCCAGGCTTCCTCCCCAGACCTGCCAGCACACTTAATTGCTTTATACTTTCTCTTCTCCAATCTCTTCTGGCTGAATTGTCCTTTTTTTTCACATTCCCTTTCTCTTCCCTGCATTCGCCCACTCCCTGGCAGCCTGGTTCTTCCAGCCCTGGCGTGCGCATGGTCTCTCCACCCTCTGGGATTGGCAGGTTGTCATTCCAGCTCCCTGCTGCCTGGGCGGCCCCGCATGTCCTGGTGCTGGGCTGGAGCCGTGTGGGCTTCAGGAGGAGTGGAGAGGATGAGTCAGGCCAGTGTGTTTTTCCTCGCTGCTGCTGTGGTCCCAGCATGCAGGGAGGAGGGCAAGTTGACAAAGGGAATTTTCCTACACTTGGTGTCCATGACTTATCAGAGGAAAATGAATTGTTTCTTTGTCCTTTCTTTCCTTGGCTTTCCATGTCTTCATCATAGGCCTCCTGCTTGTTTGGCCAACTGGTTTGAAGCAACTGGTGTCAAGAGCTGGGAGAGGCAGTGCTTCAGTGCTGGGCTGATCCAGGTCTCGCACTCCTCTGGTCTCTGGGACCTCCTGGTTTTCTTCACAGGGTTGTGATTTCCTTGCTGTGTGCAGTGGTAAACCCAGGTGGGACCAGAGCAGCGGTGGGGACCAAGCTCCTACACAGTGTGGTCTGCAGTGCTTCCCCTTCCAGCCCTACGAGTTCCCCAAACTGATTTCTTCTAGAGGTCTTACTGTGGTGCTCAAACTAGAGCTCTCTTGAAAAGATCAAAGATATGTGGAAAACATTTCTTCAAAGAATCATCCCCCACAGGCATTGCTAATTTCGTTTTCTTGGATTAATTAACCTTTATTTAAAAGTTACATTTCCAACTTGTCTAAGGGTGGGGTTGAGAGAAGGAGAAAGCCCAAAGCCACAGTTGCAGTAGGGCTGGAACGGGGCTGCCTTCATCCCACTGGTCTCAGCCCCCTCTTACTCTTCTAGCCACTCTCCCAGTGACACCCCAGGGACCCAGTGCGTGCCTGAGCTCCTGCATCCAGCTTCAGGGGCTCGGCTGGGTGAGCCCAGCCCGCAGTGCTGAGTGTCGGTGTTGCATTGTCTGCCCAGCTGTGGCCAGTGCTCCTGCCAGCAGCCAGTTGTGCTACTGGGCTCCCAGTTTTGCACTTGGTTTTGCATGTTTTAAAATCCATTTATTTTTCTTAACCTCCATGAGCTCCCGGCTTCCTTTGTGTCCTTCTCTGTCCCTGAACAACTTTCTAATTTGTATTTGTTGCTGCCCCTAATGCCCTTTGTCTGGCTTTTATTTTCATTTTGTCTGTTTTTAGAACTACTTTCACTTCCCCTTCCAGCCAGGATGAATTTAAAACAGCTCTGTCTTCACTAGTGGCTTTTAGTTCCCAGTTTTCTTTCCCATGGCTTTAAAGTATATCTCTAAATTGATGAAATTCATAATTATTTTCAGACTGGTGAATTTTAGGGGGCAAAATTTCCCATTTTATCTATGTCGCTAGTGTGATTGTTTTCAGAAATGCATTTGTTTGGAAACCAGCTCTGGCTCTTCCTTCCCATCCCAATGTCCTCCCTGGAGCAAAGGTTCACTTCTCAATTTCTCAGGGTTTCTGTCACCCAGTGGTGACAGCAGTGGATTTATGGAATTGGGCCAGGATTCTGGACTTCTGTGCTTCATGATTTTTTTGATATTTTTTTTTTCCTGTGGCATTCTCCCCCTCCCTCTCTTGAGTAATACTTGGGATATGTTAACAAATAGGGCATCTTGTTTTTTAGGGCGGAACAATTACTGCACACTTGGACGGACACAGGAGTCTAATTTGCTGACAGATTTTCATTAAAGGATCTCATTAAGGTTCTTGTTCTGTTCATATTTATCAGCAGTTGCAAATACATTGGATTGATGAAATCAAGAGAATTGTACAGTGTTATCTTTAAGAAACACTTGGCCCAGAGAATAGGTGTTTCTCTCTGATAAAGGAATAGTACAATTATCCCACTTCCTGCAGGAGAACCGAATAACATAACAACCCTGCCAGTCTGCAGTGACGCGTGGCTGAGGAGGTGCTTGAGCTGTGAATTACAGTCTTTCTGCAAGGAAAAAAAAAAATATTACCTATAATCTGGTTTAATTTTTGCTGCATTCAGCTCAAGTGCTCAAAGCACTGCAGAAGCAAAGATGATAGTGCTACTCACCCGTAATTATCTGAGTGGAGAGCAATGGGGGCGTGGATCAGGTAGGGATGCAGTGACAGCGAGTGTAAACACTCGGAGACTTGCTGCAGACTGTCACTGCTTTTCCCTCGGACCCTCTCCGGGTGTTCCCATCCCAGTATTTATCCAGCCCTTTCAAAAAGCCATCGCCTAAAGGCGGGTGACCTGGCATTGCTCACAAGCTCCATTTAGCAGCAGTGAAAGACCAAGAGAGAAGCTTCAGGTGATGGGTCTGGTGTGGGATTGAGAGGGGGAACTTCTAGCCAGAGATAAGAGGGATGGTGATGGTAGAGTCAAAGGTATTGGTGCCCCGGGCACAGGGCCAAGGCAGAGTCCCTCCTCAGTTGCCCTAAATTCTTTGTAAGGGGGTTTGCCCAGCTGGATGGAGTAATTGCGCACAAAGGGCTCTGCTCCTTGGGGGAGGGGGGGGGTGGTGAAAATGCCTCTGTGGCTGCTCCCTCCACAGCATGTTGGCAAGAAACAGTAGCAAACTCGGGGCTTTAGAGATGCCACCTTGGCTTGAAACAAGGTACTGAGTGCAGACCAAAGAGTACGGTGACATGTGAAAGGCTGTATTTACTTGTGCAAGTAATCCCTACTTGGGGAAGGAGGCCTGATAACAGGACATGGTCATTGCAAGCTTACTGCTTTGAAGAGCAGGAGATACTGAGGTGGATGGAGGCTTTCTCAGAGGGGTGGTCGCTTTTCCTGCCTGTCTCAGCTGCTCTGAGTGTTTCCCCATCTCTGGGGCACTGCAGTTTTGCACAGGACAAGGCAAGGGGTGTGAAGCTGACCATGAGGGACTTCAACAGAAAACTGTTCCTGCTTAATTTGTGAAAATCACTGTGATGCAAAGCACAGCCTCACGCTTTTTGCAGGGGAGTTTGTCCTCTACGTGTCTGTACCCTGGGTTCCTGCATGCTGCCCTCGCCTTTGGGGAGGGGAGTCCTTTCTACAAAATTCAGTAGCATTTTTCTTTTCCATATATTTCCATGGCCTTGTGCTTTACATCTTGGGGGCTTTTTGCTGGGTCATGCTCTTTCCTCTCGGTTGCTCCTAGTCCTAATGGATTGGTTTTTGCCTTTGGAAAGATATGTGCTTTTCTAGCAGCAGAGTTAATACACTTTTATGGCCCCATTACTCACAGTTGGCTCTTCTTCCCTGTCAGGGCAGTGGAAAAAACTTCCTTCACTGGAAACAAGATCAAGATTTAAATCATTCCATGTATTCCTGAGAAGCCACTGTTTGCAAGCTTAAAAAGTCACCAGTTCCCCATTCCTTTATTCTCCTTGACTGTGACAGTTGCTTGCATTAGGAGTGTTTTCTGTTTGGTGACAGGGAAAAGTCAAAATTACCATCTGCCACATCTGTGCTGTAATGCACCCTGAGAGGCAGAGGGGTGTTGCTTTCAGCGGGGATGCTGCACGGGGCCGGGGTTGTAACACCCTCTGGTCTTGCAAACGGACTGAAGGCATCTGGCACTGCTGGGGTAGATTGCAGGGCTATTTTGAGGTTTATGGGGAGGCTAATCTACCTGTCTACGTATTTTATATTGGCTTTGTTTCCAAAGAAGTGCCTGGTGCAGAGGCTGGAAGTGGATTTCCAGCTTGCTTTAGTGCTTGGCAATCTTGGGGAGAAATACTGTCTTCAAAAACGCTGTCTGGGGAAGCGCGTCCCATCTGAGGCTCCGCGTCCCATCTGAGGCTCGGCCCACACCATGTGCTGTGGTTGCAAACTCCCTCCTTCCTGCACCCCACCGAGTTCGGGGCTCTCCCCTCCTGCAGTGCTGTGTGCTAACTCAGGACCAAGGCAGAAGCCACTGCAGCCCACCCTCCCCGGTGCCAGCACTGCAGGGATCCCTGCAAGAGCGCTCTGACTCGTTGCCAGGAGCTTCGCGTTGCTGCAAGGCATGTGCTGTCCTCCCGCAGACCCCGTCACGGTGGCTGAGCCGGGCAGGTCCCCTGGGTGCTTGCCGGCAGCCGCGGGGAGAGCTTGGTGCCAGCACAGCACGCTGCTCACCTTGTGCCCGTGGTCTGGAGCCTCCCAGGCTTCTGCGGCATCGGGGATTTTCTGGCAATTAATGAGGGTGGAGGGGTGAGGTCCAGGGTGAAATGAAGCTGTGGAGGTTTTGCTGCTGCTGTGGAAGTGTTTTCCTTTAGACAGTACAATACTCAAGGGTGGATTTAACATCAGATGGCTGCATGGCTCTTCTGTTCCACCTCACGTTCCAGCAGTCGATGCCTGGGGCCACCATCGCTCTCTGCGCTGTCCCTGGTCTGTCAAGGAACTCTGCACCCCATCATTACACCCTTGTCGCAGCTTGCGGGGGTCTGAATCCACCACCTTCCCACCCCTTGGGGTTTCAGTGCTTGCAAACAGAGATCAGACCTGCTTCGGGGTGATTTATTTTAGCAAATACTGTATCAGCTTAAGGGAATCCATTATTGTTTGTGTTGCACAGCAAAGGAGCTCGGCTCTGTGTGCTCTCCTTGAAGAGCAGCCCGTGGTCCAGGTGAGGGTTCCTCAGGGCGCAGCCACAGCCTTCGTGCACGGCCTGCAGAGAGTCCCTGCTTTGCCAGGCGGATGTTGGGAAGGGCTTGGGCTCATGCTGTCACCCTGGGGGCGGTGTTGGGTGCCTGGGTGCTGGGAGCTGCCAGGCCCTGAGAGCCCTGTGGAGCCGGGGATGGGTGTTTTTCTGCTTGGTACTGAGCACTGTCCAACGTCGCTGGTTAACGTAAAGAGGCCAGAAGCTGCTGTCAGGCTCACCGGGCTGAACCTGGAGCGATGCTGGGGTGTTGAGGTAGAGGGACCTCTGGTGTTACACCAGCACAACCAGAGTCAGAATTCAGCCCATAATTGCTTTGTCCTGGGCTGTTAAAAAAAAAAAGACCAAAAAAACCCCAACAAACTATGCAGTGCTTATAGCGTAGCATATACCAGTTTATCTTTTATTATTCAGCACTCTGCCTCTACTTGATACTGATTCAAACTCAGACATTTCCTTTTACCAATACTCTAATCGTATTCTCTTTTTGATCCGCAGGACTGTGTGCAATTAAACCAGTACAAGCTCCAGAGCGAAATAGGCAAGGTACGTTACTGGCGCTGGTGTTTGTCACAAGCAGCCTGCACGCACACAGACGGGCACGGCTGGAAAGACTCTGCCAGCCCAGGGGGTCTTACTGGCCAAGACTCCTTGCAACTTGTGTGTGTTTGGGGTTTGTTTTTGTTTGGGTTTTTTGCCTTATTAGTTGGAGCAAGTTTTGTTCAAGGTCAAAGTGGAGCTACTTCCTCTGAAATCTAAATTTATTTTCCTTCCCTCTGAAGGTGGTTAAGCTGGCTCCCTTCCAGTGCGTTTGCTTGCCAGAAGTAACACTGAGAGCCTTTGATGCATTAATACAACCCAACAAGGAAAGAAAACTAAAAAAAAAAAAAAAAGATTAGGGCAGGTGTTTGGTCCCCATCGGGACTAATTTAAGTTTTTACGTCTGTGAATGAAATGCTAGTTTAATTCTAGGTCCGCACTTAAAAGCTGCAGAATGATTCAGAAAAGAGTCCTCCAAAGTTATTTAGAGGGCTGGGCTGGTGAGCAGTTCAGACACCTGCACATTTGGATGTCTGCCACCATTGCAGATGGGTCCGCAAGCACCGGCGCTGTTGAAGCGGTACCTGCCTCTGCAGTTGGAACACTGCAGTCAGAAGGGACTGCACCCTGAGCTGCGGAGAACGTCACCAAAAGCTTCGTTAGCCAAAACTCCTCTCCAAAGAGGGAGGCCCCAGGCTGTGGGAGAAGGCACCCTTCCCATGTGCCTTGCCATGTGCGCAGCAGGATGTGTGTCTGGGGTGTAAGGCTGGAGATGCCACTGCTGGTGGTACAGCAGATGTCATCTGAAACACGCACACAGCTTCAGACCCGCTTACGGCTTTTGTCATTGGCTTAAGTATGACTTAAGGAGAGTATGAGGCCTTCTCTGGTGGATTTGCCCCTGCCTCCTCCTTCCCCTGCGGGTCACGGTGAGCAGATAGGCACCCCGAGGTTGGTAGAGGGTCTGCTGGACCTGCTGTGCTTCTATATCAGCTAAGACAGCTTGTCAGTCCCCTCTGAGACCTGGACCCTCATTCCAGCTCTCAGTGAAGTCAATAAAAATGTTTTGAAGACTTTAGTGTTCATCCCACTCATTTATTCAACAAGCATCTGTCAGGGATGATACCTACCGTGGTGTCTCACTTGCATAAAATGTATAGTGTTGACGCAGAACAGTGGGGAAAAACTAATGGTTTGGATGAAATTTGGCTTCAGGCTGTCACTGGAGCTGTGGATACAGCAGCAGGGCAGGCCTGCATCTTCCCAGGTGAGAGGTGGTTGGGGGAAAGCAGGCAGCTGGTCCTCATGGAAGTCCGCTTGCTGTCAAGAGGAGGGTTCCTGTTTTTTTTTTGCTGAGTAATGGTCTTACATAGAAGTATAGGAAAGGTGGCCATGCAGAATTTCCAAACTTGCACAAAAAAATCCACTTTAAAATTATTCTCTTCCCACTCACATTTCAGTTAAGACAGACACCGTGGCTTTGGCTCAGAGCAGGAGGAGATGGGCTAACAGTCAGCTCCTTCAGACATTGTTAATCCTCAGATGCCCCGTGGCTCCAACAGTTCTGCCAAAATGTACGACCTCGCTGCGGGATCACATCACCTGCAGGCTTTGCTGGGGGCCAGGCCTGGCCTGGTGCCTTGAAAGGTGGTTTTTTCCCCCCCTGTTCAAGGCCAGCCTTGAGCAGCAAGGAGATAAAGTGAAGTTTCTGAACTGACTGTGCAATTTGTGTTTATTTTTAGGGTTCCTATGGTGTTGTGAAACTGGCCTACAACGAGAACGATGACAAGTATTACGTAAGTGTCTCTCCTCCGCTCCTCGCTGTTGCCACTGCTCCTTGTTCCCTTTTGTACCCCTGAGAGCTGGGTCTCCCCTGCCTTGCTGCTTTTAGTATATGCATTTCTGATTCGGGTGGCATGCAAGGAACTGAACCTCCCTGCAGAGCACGGAGCAGCGCGCTGCTGCCTGGCGCCTGCTTGCATGCGATGCTGAGCAGGAGGGAAATCGGGTGGGCCGCCTTGCATAACAGGCGGGGATCTCGGAGGCAGGCTGCGGAAACGTATCGCTGATTTGTCTTGACATTTTCTAGCTATGAAGCAGGTCACCTGAAATTAGAGGCGTGTGGGTGGGTGGTATTCAGCACCTGCTGTGCATTGGAAGCTGGTTTGAAACCAGCAGGTGTGTTTTGTCAAGAAACAAGGGAGTTTATCAGAAAGATGCTGAACAGCGTGACCCAGCCAGGCAGTGCCTGGCTCTGCGGCATCTTACCCCCTTGCCGGGTGCCTCCTGTGTGCGCACAGGACTCTGCAGTCAGATTCTGAGGTGTAGGGTGCAGGGCAGAAGGCAAACCTTGACTTTCAAATCTTTTGCTGAGCTTGAAACCAGAGATAGGAGGGTTTCGGATTAAAAAAGGCTGTTGATGCTGAAGGTTCCTTCTGTATCACTGTTCTTTCGAAGGTAGGTGAATCCTAACCATCCCAGTTGGGCTTTTGCAAAATCTGGCTGCGATGTGCTCGTGTCCCTGGGCTTGCCCTGTGGCATGTCTTGTTCAGGCTGAGGGCAGGAGCAGCTGGCAAAAGGCAAACTGCCTGGCTGTGTGCAGCTGTGCCTGAAGGCTTGTGGGAACAGCTTCGAGCAGAGCTTCTGGCAGATCCAAGGCAGGTATCTGCTGGGTGCTTGTGGTGCTGTTGAACCCGAACCCAGGTGCCCTCGATGCAGCCTTGCTCATCTGGCCCTGCATTTCGGCTGCTGTGCCGTACTGTGTTTGGTGAGAGGAGTCCTGCTTTCGCTGCCACAGTGGAGTCGCCTCACGTGGGTGAAAATGGGCCCATCAGAGCCACCCGGACGGACTCGTGTGCTGCTCCCTGTCCCAATGCACAGAGCTGTTGGTCTTGGCACAAAGGGGAATAAGAACATAAGTCATAGACTCATAGAATGGTTTGGGTTGGAAGGGACCCCCAGAGCCCATCTAGTCCAACCCCCTGCAGTGAGCAGGGACACCATTACCCAGAGCAGGTTGCTCACAGCCCCGTCCAACCTGGTCAACTTGCCATGGACACATGAAGTGTGCTCATTCCCTGCTACTCCCCAGTTAGTTTTTCTTCCCTGACTCTTGGATTTACAAGTGACATACCAGGTTGGAGGGGCTGGGTGGGAGTTGCCTGCTTGTTAGTATTAATTGGCTCTTCTGAACTTCCAGTGAGCATGAAATTGCCAGAGAAATCTCTTGAAATGAAGGATGGAAGAGATGAGACAAAACTCTGGCCAAGGTGCCCTGGAGCTGGCCAAGCAAAGGAACCACAATTCTTTCCATCCCCTGTGCTTTCCAAGCTGACTCACCCACCAGAGCGGTTGCTGTTTCCGATGGCTCCTTTCCCCGCTGCCCTCCGAGTCACCCGTCCTGCGCCCTGCAGCAGGGTGGTTCTGTTCTGCAGAGAGCAATGGTGCCAGCTGGGGTTCCTCACGTCTGTCCTGCCAGTGCAGGCAGTGCCAGGGCCAGCAGCACAGAGCAGGAACATGTCACATTGAGTTTATTTTCACCTGAAAATACTTTTATTGGAAAATTTTAATCTTTGTTTTGTTGCTGCCCTTTTGTTGTGGAAATAGTGATGCTGTACTGCAGGCTGCCCAGGGCGGGCAGGGTGCTTGTCACGGGTTGGCAGGGAGAGGTGGGTTGAGGTTAGCATTACCTGCCGCGCTCTTGTTTGTGTTTTGGTTGTAGGTTAACGCCATGGATGTAGATTTAACTGGTCAGAACAAAGCCAAAAGTGAAAGCCTGTGTCCAGGTTAGCCTGGCGTGTGTTAGTTAATCCCCACTTAATCTCCATTTCTTTCTAATCTGGCAAACATTTCTTTCTAATCTAAGCAAACACCTTAAAGCTACTGTAGCCCAGGAGTAGCCCCCATTCCCGGATACTTCTGTTTCAGCTTCGCTGCTCGGAGAGGGATGGGGCGTGCAGACCCCTTACTGCCGGTGTTGCAGGGACACGCTCTTTGGTTCACCCAGATCTTCCCGTTGTGGGGGCTGCGGCAGGGTCTGATCCAGATCTCAGGAGCGACCGACCCTGGGACTGTGAAGCGGATCCTGGTTGGGGTGTAGAGTGCTACAGCCGACGGAGAGATGGGACCAGAGCGAGAGTACTGGCAGTGTCTGCCTGCCTCTTATTGCAGTGAATGCCAGCATACGGGAGAGGAAGGGGCCGGTGGCTGCACTGCTGCCGAAAGGCTGTGAAGCCAAGGTCTCTGTTTCATGTGCTTCCTGCCCCTTTGGCTGTGGCAGTGGGAGCTTTCCCCCTTCCCCAGCTGCAGTCACGAGCAGACAGGCAGTGACCCCGAACTCTTCCAGGTGCCCGTGCTTGTGTTTTCCAACCCATGATGGAGAGATCTCCACTCTTCCAAGATGCTAAAGCAACCCAGGAGCTGGCAGACCTTTTAAAGCGTCAGAGAAATAGCAGCAAATTGCATAACTGGCTAATGGTTGCTTAGCTCCCAGTGCCTCCTGGTATGCCTGAGCCACGTGCCTTCCCGGTGCTGAGAACTTCCCTGCTGCTTGGCTTATCAATCCTGGCTGAGGCCGTGTTGCAGCGATGCACCCCGACCTCCCGGGGGGATACCTAATGCACCTGCCCCTTACCAGCAGTTAGTAGAAGCCATTGCAATCCTGACAGTTGGGGGGGAGGGCCTTTTCTGTGTGTTTTTCCCCAAATTTAGCTCTGGAGGGTTGTTTTTGTCTCGGTAGTAAAAAGCAATAACATAATTGTAGGACACCAGCCCTTGGTGAGCAGCTCTTAATAACAGATTCACATGTGTAATATTTTAGCATGAGGCCAGGGTGTTACCTGTTTTATTTTCTTTAAGCTAGTGTGCTGCAATAAAAAAGAGCAAAACTAAAGAAAGCAGAAAATTTTTATTGTGGCGTATAATTCAGAGTGTGACTCCTGATTCTTGCTGAGGTGTGGGGCCCTTTGCTAACTCTCTTTGTGAAGGCAGAGTTTACAGGTACCAGGAACTGTATCTAGCTCCTGTCAAAGCAGAAGACTTCTAGTCCTTTAATGAGTTTTGGATCTGGCCTAGAATTATGAAAAAATCTCAAAGAAAAAAAAGCTGATCACCATTTGGGGAAAAATGTAGGTGGAATGTATTTACTTTGTGGGTGTTTTACCTTCCATTAAAGATGTGCGAGGGCTTCCAAGAACTTTATCCTTCATTGCTGTGAGCAACCGCAGTGCCGTGGAGGGCTGTGAAAGTTGCTGACTTACACCAGTGGATGCAGGAATGTGTTAGAGTGCAGAAACTGAACTTTCAGCACCAAGTACGTGCCCAGGGCTCCCTTCAAGAGCAGAGGCCGTTGGGATGCAGTGCTGGCTCCCCGAGCAGAGGTCCCTGCTGCTGTGCTCGGGCCCTGCTGCTGGGGCATGTGAAGCTGTTGCAGCAGCATTTGCAGGGTTTTGCCAAGGAACCTGTTACAGTTGGAAAGGTTTCAGTGTCTCACCTTGCAGGAGGTGCTTTGACAGTGACTGGGGGGAAAAAAAGAAAAGCCAAGCTTTGTGAAAAAGCAGCAAATCATAGAATCACAGAACGGTGTGGGTTGGAAGGGACCATCTAGTTCCACCCCTCTGCCCTGGGCACGGACACCTCCCACAAGACCAGGCTGCTCCAAGCCCCCAGCCTGGCCTGGGACACTGCCAGGGACGGGGCAGCCACAATATCTCTGGGCAACCTATTCCAGTGCCTCAGCACCCTCATGGTGAAGAATTTCTTCCTTCTGTCTAATCTAGATCTACCCTCTTTCAGTTTAAAGCCATTACCCCTTGTCCTATGGTGACATGGCCTTACAAAAAGTCTCTCTCCATCCTTCTTGTAGCTGCCATTTAGGGACTGGAAAGCTGCTATAATGTCTCCCCAGAGCCTTCTCTTCTCCAGGCTCAACAAGCCCAACTGTCTCGCCTGTCTTCATGGGAGAGGTGCTCCAGCCCTTCTGCCGGATATGGTGCGAAGGCTGCATGAGGCAAAGGCAAATGCCTCCTTCCTATTTTCAATCTCTAAACTGGCTTGCAAAGAAAAGTGGTTATGATGGACACTTCTTATGCCACTTCTGGACAAAAGCATTGTACCTTGTCAGTGGGTTTACTTTTTTTTTAATCTGGTTTCCTAACAAACAAGATTTGTATGATTGTGCGCTCTGCCTCGACCTAACAAACTTTGCATGGAGGGCTGGTTTTTACCAGCTGTCAATGATCGGGAGAAATTCCTTCCGAGTTTTTGAAAAGAGGCGGCTGACCAAAGTGCTGCTGCTGAGGGAAAGGTGGCCAGCAGCAAGCCATGAACTACTTAGCCCCTGGAGAATCCACTTTGGTTGCCACCCAGGTGGGAAGGAAAGGAATGGCTCCCATGTTTCTTCTCTTGTTCACATAACAGCTCCTGAACTGCTGCCAGCTTGCTCCGATGCAATGAGGACCAGGAAAATGATCTCTGGTTTACTTTAGCACCCTGTGGTGTTCAGCAATGGGCGTCACAAGTTGCTGCGGAAGAGCAGGAGCCTCTGGGAGAGGGCTGGAGGCCGGTCAGCGTGGCTGATCCGGGAAGGCATCCCACCTGTGGTGCTGCCAGCCCGTTGCATCACGGCAGGGAATGGGGCGCAGCTTGCTGATGTAATCCTGCTGCCGGTGTGACAAATGGTGTCTGGAACAAGGTGACAAAGGGTAACAGATGCAGGAGCCGGATTTTCGGGGCGTGCAGATAAGCCTGTCTGGTTTAGCTTTTCTTTTGGTGCATAACGCTTCTCTCCCAGCAGAGCTTCCTCTTAGCCACTTCCTCTGTCTGAATGATGTCACTGTGGAGACAGGACAGGTGAAGGTGAGGAAAGGCTGGAAACGCTCTGGTCTGCTCAGCATGACCACAGGGTGCTGTCACACACCAGCAGAGGATTTAGGTGGGTAGTAGCGACCTTTGAGCAACACCCCGCTCCCCTCTGGAGCTGTGGGTAGGGACTGTGCACGAGTGGTCTTCCCTTGCAATGCAAGTCTCAGCGAATAAAGCAACATCCTAAGTTCCCTTGGCTCAAGCCATTTATCACCTTTCCCTCCCCCAGCTAATGGCTGTTCTGCTGTTATTACCAGCAGCAGGATGTGGGCTCAAGATCTTGCTGTTGCAAAAGCTGCTGTGTCCCAGGCATCCCTCCTCTCTCTCGACTCGGGCGTCCTTGCAAAGTGGCTTTCCTGTGGCTTCCAGCTGCAAGAAAGAGCAATAAACTTAGATAATAAATGTACATCAAAGGAAAGTACACTGTTCCTACTGCCTCTCAAAGGAAAATGTCACAACCTATGTCCACGTGTGTATAGTTGGAAGGAAGGTGGGTGGAAGGGCATGTGTGGAGGACATCTCTTTTAGGCTCCCTCTTTTCCTGAGGAAGCTGGAACAATCCTTGCCAGTGCAAAGAGAGTCCCTCAGCTTGGCTCTGTGCTGCTGCTTTATCAGAAAGGCATTATCTCGCTAATTAGCTCTGCCTGTGAGTACAAATGTCTGTGGCTCTTTCATGCACGTGAGCCAGGAAGGAGAGGTTTGAAGCCTCCCTGTGTTGCTCCCATTGTGCGCGGCTACAGCTCTGGGAGGAAGCCTTGCCCTGCCAGCTCGCGCCGTAATTGAAGTGAGGCTCCACCGCCATGTGCTCTCGCCTCTGCTCTCGTGATAATTAAGTGGCTCTGGCCCATTGCATGGTGAAGTTTGCTCTTCGTCCCCCTGTTTGCATTTGAAAGTGCAGTGGGGACAGGTCCTCTCTTCTGATCCAGCCCTGCTTGTGTAGCAGCAGATACTGGTGCTTTGAAGTCGGTGGAAGCATGTTCTGGTGGCACTTCCATGTCAGTAGAGGTGGTTTACAGTCAGTTTACCTATGATATAGTAACCCCCACTCATCTCCCCATTGCCCCTTGGAGCATCCTTCAAGGAGTCTGGGTGACAGCAGTAGCGCTTGTTCCCTCTGTTTCTGTCCCCAAGAGCAATTCTTGTCTTTGTTACCACTCTTCTTTGTACCTTCCTGCTCCCTCCTGCCTCTCCCCAGAGCCTGCCCGGGAAGGACGTGCCAGGAGTGGGCATGGCTGGTGGTGATGGTTCAGTTCCTTAGGCCAGGTTCTCCAAGCACTGATGCAATGTCAGAGCTTTCAGCAGCCTCTTGCATCTTCTATTTTTGCTCTTCTGAAGCTCCTTGCCAGAAGGCAGAGAGGACTTAAGGTGGGACTGGTGCAAGGGGAGCCTTCTCCCCCCAGGCTGTGGCACTGGTTGAAAGAAAAATAGATGTATGAGTTCCTTTGGGTTTTCCCATAAATTTTCATTATGGAGAGCTGAGTGAGGAGCGTAGGAAGTCCTCCAGGCTTGGTAATGGCAATCCTTGGGCGTGGTTGCACAAATCTTGGATCCTCTTTCAGCAGACCATGAATCATTTGGCTGTCTGTATTGGAAACAGCGCTGTGCTAAGTAAAAGATAAGCACTTCTGAGACTGTCTCTCAACACCGTCGTTTCCAACAGTTGGCTCAGGAGCTGTCAGGCAGGAGTGAGAACTACACAGTGCAATTACACGGGTGCAAATCCAGAGGATTTCACTGGATCAGTACCAGAAATAAAAATCGTTTCAGCGAGCTGCGAACCTGGCTGTAGCAGGAGTGCTGACGGGAGGATGGGGATCCTGGGGCACACAGTGGCATTGCTGCCGGGAAAAACAGCTCAGGGAAGGAGTTTGCCGAAATGCTTTCGATGACCCGTTCCTGGTATATGTATTAAAAACAGGTAGAGTGCAGAGCCTGCCTCCGCGGTATCAATACAAAATTCCTTGGTGTCTGACTGTGTCCTGAGGAGTCCTTGGTTAATTATATTTCAGGGGGGTGACTCCAGTGTGAATTACAGATTTGGATGCTTAATTAATAGGAGTAACTACCCATTCTAGGGGAAGGAGCGAGTGACCATCCCAGCTCCTGGGAGCATAGGCTGTTTTTCTAAGCAGACTGTAGCATGAGCTGGTTTCTCACCAGCTAGTTGTCTGCTGGGCCACTCGGGGCTGTCTGAGCGGCCCTCAAAAAGGTTATTAGCGCACAGAGCAGATGGAGGCGCAGAGAGTGTTTATGAAATTCAGGTTGCCTTTTGCCATTATGCTAATGCCAACTTGAAGGCAGAAAAAAATGACCCTGACCCCCTCCCACACCTCAGCTGCTGGGGTTCGCAACAGTGCTGGCATATGATGGGTGTGAGGAAGGAGGGAAGCTGCTGGCAAAATATCCTGGTTCTCCCTTCACCACGTTCCTGCACAGAGCTGGCTCCACCATTTCTGACGGTGCAGGGCTGGATGCCTGGGAAGAATCTCACTCATGGCCTTGGGCATGGTGCTGGATCGTGCTGCACGTCCTCTGTATTGCTCTGGCAGCGTAGAAGAGCTTTATGGGGCAAAAATAGTCTCTGGGGATACAAAAGGCCTCCCCAGGCAGTGCAGAGCTGGCGGAAGGGCTGTGTCCTCCCCCTGTTCCAGGTCTGTGATGGAGGTTGAAAGGGTGTTAGCAGTATGGCCGTGACACTCCAGCTCTTTTCCTTCCTAGACCCTCTGGCAAAGCAAAACATGAGGTGGAGCAGCCTTGAAGTGGCTCTGACTTGTAGCTTGGCCATGGCATCATCCAAGACATCAAGTACTTAAAGGTCAGCTGGAAGAATCCACCTCTTCCTTCCAGCTCCTGTCCCAAATACAGAAATTTGGCTCCTTTTTTGTCCTATTTAAATAAATCAAAACTATTTATTTTTTCATGGGAAAAAAAGATGAATGAAACAAATAGTTAGCAGGGCCTTTAGGAAGGCGTAAGTCAGTATGTTTGTGTGTCTCGTGGCCACCACCTACCAGAAGACTTCTCTAAGCTGAGGACAGACCCGAGCCAGTCCCTGATGCCCACCATACTCCTGGGTCACAGCAATGAGCACTTTGGCTCTTACTCAGTTTTAACACTGCTTTTTCTTCTTCCTCCAGGCTATGAAAGTCCTCTCCAAAAAGAAGCTCTTGAAGCAGTATGGATTTCCACGTGGGTATCTCTCATTTAGAGGTCTGCCTGTTGTCCTCAGCCAGGCAAATATCTTTGTAGAAACATTGTCTGCAAGGTCTGCAGAACTTGGCCTCATTTGAAAGCTGCCCGAGTAGCTGCGGGGCTGGTTAAAATGCAGTGGGTAGTGAAAGGGCAGGAGGCACAACCACAGGGAAATTCAGCACACTCAGTAATGAGGTTCCTGGCTTTGATTTTTGGAGTCTCTTTGAAGTGCTGACTCTTCCATGTCACCATCTATGAAGCCTAATTAAGTGCTGGAAGTTAGGCCAGGTAGACCCCCTGCTCCCAGGGGCTCTCCTACCCCCTCAGATAACACCCAGCTCTGCTGGCTGGGCCGTGGGACCTGGCAAACAGGCTGGGCTGGGAGGCCAGCAGGAGCTGGTCTGAGTGGGGCTGGGAGGTCTCTGTTCTGGGTGGAGACTGTAGCACTTCGGGATGACAAGGTGGTGAGATCTTCCAGAACAGCTGGAGGTGTCTGCAGAGGGGCCAGTGGCTGCTCACTCCCGTGTGCCAGGTGCTGCTGAAAAATGAGTAGTTCTTCACCGTGTTATCACGATTGCAGGTCGGCCTCCTCCCAGAGGGTCGAAAGCATCCTCCGGAGAGCAGCCAAAACCCATGGCACCCCTGGACAGAGTCTATCAGGAAATAGCTATCTTGAAGAAACTGGATCATGTCAACATCGTTAAGCTGATAGAGGTGAGCTGCTCCTCCATCCTGAGCTACACTGAAACAAGTCTGGTTTGTGTTACAACAAGAGGATCTTTCTTCAACTGCTCCTACTTCAGCCAAAATTGGTTTAAAATAGTTGTTCAGAAATTTAGGCTGGTGATTCCAAGCAAGATCATACCAACTGTGTATGACAAACTGACCTACTTATCCTGGGCTTCGGGCTGGTGCCCAAGAGAAGGCAGCTGACTGTGCTGGTAGAAATAGCAGCAAGCTTTGCCCAGCGAAACTTGTGTGTAGATGAGCCTGGGAAGGTGCACAAGTGCAAGGCTTTGGTGCCATTTTCGATATTGGCTGAGGTCAGATTAGGACAGGCAGTGCCGCTACTGGGAGGCTGTTTCTCCAAATACAGGCAGAAGCCCAGATTTTTCTGGAGACCAGAAAAATCTGTGTCCTTCAAAGCCCCTCTCTCTGCAGGAATCTCTAAAGATTAGCCTACATCATTCTCAATGCTCTGCAGCTCAGCACAGCGTATAAGAAGCGGTAAAATGTTATTTGATTATATTTTTTTTCCTGCTGTTTTTCTCTTTTTCCCCTTTCCCCTTATCTCTCTGTTATCAATTACAGGTCCTTGATGATCCTGCAGAGGACAACTTGTACATGGGTATGTGAGTCATTATATGCTAACAGACCGCTCTGGGCTTAGACCTAGTGATGCAAGTAACACGTACCAGGGCTCGGGGTCAATACCAGGATGAAACTTGTACCAACTTCAGCAGACTTATTTTTTTCTGAAAAGTTAAATTGCCTGTAAAGGCAGCTGGGATGGAAAGGCTCCTTGCAGTAGGGTAAGGCAGCTTTGTGTCGTAGTACAGCTGTGTACATCTCCTTGCTGTGGGGACACTAAAAAGACGTGACAGCAGTTCTGCCCTCCCCTACGTATATGTTGGTTCCGGTCCTAGAGCCAGGAGGGAAGGGAAGGGTGCAGGATGGTTTCTCGTCCTCCTGGTATGAGGTTGGTCTCTCCAGACTCCTCCCGTCGGCTGTGGGTAGCGGTAGTGACTATGAAAACAGTCTGGTCTTGGGGTGTTCCCTGGGGCCTCTCCAGAGACGCTGACCACCACCCTGCCGAGCCTCGGGACTCCTAAGACAGCAGCACTCCTGCCTTTGGCCTCGGTGCCCGGATGGGAGGCCATAGCTGACCATGTGTTTATGCAGAGGGTGGGGAATTTCCACCCATTTTGTCTTCCTCTCCCTCAAACCCTGGAAGTGCTGGGCACAGCCCAACCCCAGTTTGGGCAAAACCTGGAGGGACAGGCCTGGGAGGCAGTGAGGTGCCCTCTGAGGTGGGCTAGAGGAGGGGGACGTCTGACCCTATTACATCTCTGCTTCCCTGTAACATTTCCTGATGAGACAGGCTCAAAGGCTGCTTCTCATGAAATAATTATGGGATACTTTTGAAGCTGCCTGTGAAAGAGGGGGCTCTGCCTAGAAAATGAAGCTATTTGCCTTTGAAAGGCCACTTCTCCTTTTCGGCGGCAGCCCCAGTGGCACTCCCAGGCGTGGCAGGCGAGGCAGATGCGTGTGCGGTGGGGAGGGCAGCTGAGGCCATGGTTGAAAGGCCTGAACTCCTGGGGATGGAGAGATGAGGGAGCAAGCTTTTTGTTGAATGAAAATAAGTGCATGATAAAATTCAAAAAGCTGCAGAAAACAAAACCCAAGCTTTCCCTCTGGAGCAAGATAACAGTTCCAGAACTGGCCGCAATAGCAGCAGCACAAGTGGGAAATCTCTCCATCCCGTTGGGGGTCCTGGGGAGGTTGTGCTGGTCCCTGGGCAGCAAGCAGTGGCTGTGTCCCTGTTGTCCACGTCCCATCGCCTCTTTGCTCCCCTTTGCTCTGCCTGGGATGCCATGAGTGGTTCAGGCAGAGCGATGCAGGAAAATCAAGCTCCTGCCAGCTGTTCCCTTGGCAGCAAGGGGAAGCTGCGGGTGCTCAGGACCACTCAGGACTGAGCCTTCTGCAAGTGCGTTTCTTCCCTCCTGCTGCTGATCCAGATGACAACTGCACCTTTCTCTTTCCAAAAATGCCCCCGCTGCAAAGCAAGACTAGACAAAGTGGAGTTTGCTTGTTGCTAATTGCTGCTGGCATTAAGTGCCGCTGCGAGCGCTCTGCTGCGTGCTCTCTGGGAAGAAATCGGGATGGAGGGTGCTTACAGAAATTGGAGCAGCCTGCAATGGCACAAGATGATTGATTAATGAAGTGATGGCACAAGCTGCAGCTTCTTCAACCTGGAGAGCAAGATGAGGTGATGCAGGCTGGCTTGTTGCGTTTGTACCTTCAGCTGGTCTAATGGACAGGGCTGCCCGGTGCTCTGGGGAGGCCGATCTGCTTGGATTTCCTGGCTGGTGCGGGAAGTCCCTTAGTAATTCATCAGGAAAGAGCTCTCCTACCGCGTAAAGGCAGATCCTCTGCAGAACAGGTCAAAGGCAAGATGAGAAAAACGCGTTGCCACTAACCCACACTGAGCAAACCCCATTTAACCCCTGAACGGACACAAAAACTCATGTGCTCTACAAACCTCAACTTAAGCCAACAAATCTTCTCCAATTGCTCCTGCCAGGGAGCGTTTACCTCGGACAGACAGGTAGCTGTGCTGCTGATGGACACAGCAGAAACGGAGCAACATGTTCTTACAGCATCTCGTTCGGTATCAGCATTTTAGCAGAAATATCACACCAAACACTCTCCCTGAAGGTACTGAATAAGACAGGGCTCAAATCAGCAAGGGCTGACACTGGGAGCAGCAGAAATGTGGTTGATAAATTAGCACCCGCTGTCTCCCTGCATGGAGCTGGCGGGAGGTGGGGATATTTGTCTTTGCTGAAGAGATGAGTGTTTTCGTTTTGCATCCTCTGGTGTCCTTGTCATGGGTGTGGGAAGAGAACTGAGTGGAGATGAATTGATTTTTCAGGTATGGGTATGGATGTGCTTTAATAGGTGCTAAAAAAATGAATAAGCCCAGTCCCCTCTTCTGATTTATTCATGGTTTGATTTCTTTCTCTTGCAGTGTTTGACCTCCTGAGGAAAGGGTAAGTAGCCCTCCTGGGATCCCTTCTGTTGAGATTTTTGGTGTTCATCATTAGCTTCCTAGGTGAACGGGCGGGTTCATACGTACAGCGGGGCAAACTGCTGTCTGCAAGAAAGTGCAGAGGAGGGAAAATCCAGCTGTAGTTGGCTTTGTGCTGTTGGAGCCTGGGCTTGGAGGACATGTCCTGGTGTCAGGCTTTGATCCAGAAAACAAATTTGGTGCCAATTCCCCATCAAGTGCCCGGAAGAAAAGGTTTTAATAGGAATACTCTGCTGGGGTAACAGCCGCATCGTGGCTTCCTCTGGCACAGGGGTGTGAGGTTGCATCAATGTTTACTTGCCACCTGCTGCCTTATTTTGCCCCTAGCACTAACAATGTGGAAGGCTGTTTTGTTGCTGTATTTTTCCATAGCAGGAGAAGTGATAAGGTGGTGGGAGTCTCCTGACTGCTTTTTGCTATACCTGCGCTGATTCTGCAGCTCTGCAGAGTCACAACGAGGGCGGGAGAGCTGTACCCAGGATGGGAGAGACTCCCAAAGGACCTATTTTTCTCCCTGGCCCCATGAATGAGCCTCTTGCAGCTCCAGCTGTTTCCTGGTGAGAGGCTCCCCAGTCTCCCTGGTGACTGGGCTGATGACTATCCTGTAGGAGAGGGGGAGAAAAAAAAGCTCCTGTAATCAGCTGTGGCCAGGGAACGTGCAGCTTGGCTGAGCGCAGCCTGTCTGCCTCTAGCAGAAGGCAATTAGACTCCATTAGCGGCTCTGCCAGTCCTGCCGCTCACATTATTTCTCCCTGGTTTCAGCAGCAGAAAAATGTGCATGGAGAGGGAAGGAAGGCAGTGGCAGAAAAATGCAAATGCAACGTGAAGGTTATCAATCAAATGACAGCAAGGGAGGAGAGGAATGCTGCAGGAAGGGTTTGCTGCTGGATGCTGAGGGGAAGAGCCACAGAGCGTGGTTTTGGTGATGGGCTATTCTTGGCCAGGGTGTTTGGCTTGCAAGGATGGTGTTTCAGAAGCGCTTGCTTAAATCCTCAAGCCCAGGTTGGATGGGGCTGTGAGCAACCTGCTCTGGGTAATGGTGTCCCTGCTCACTGCAGGGGGGTTGGACCAGATGGGCTCTGGGGGTCCCTTCCAACCCAAACCGTTCTAGGATTCTATGAAATCCAGCTCGAGTATGTCGAAATGCAAGGTCAACAGGATAACCCCCAGTGCAGTGAAGTCCCTAGTTCCTGCTGTTCACCCGCTGGGGAACTGAAGATGCTGACTAGTTCTTACAGCCTCTTTGCCCTCAGCTTTCAGCAGACGGGAGAGGGGCTTTTAGAGGATACTGTCCACCTCTCGGCAGTGGCGGCATACAAAGGAAAGGAGAGGAGAAGCTGACCAGGTAACCTTGGCTGTTTAGGGCTGAACACCCGAGTTCCGGTGGTGGCTGAACCTTGAACAGCAAAATAAGTTTTCAAATCAGTTTAGTGCAATGCATTGCAAATATTCTCACTTAACCTTTGAGCCAGTGGTTCATGTCTAGATTCTGCCTTGGTTTAGACTAGCTGCACGCTGACGTTGCTTCAGGACTGAGCCCCAGCTGGCAGTGCACAGCAAAGGGCACTGTATCCCCACTGCTGCCTGGTACCTGCTGGTGATGCTGGTGCTCACAGCCATGAGCAGCTTTAGCAAAAAAACAAAGGCCATATCCAGTTTTGTTCTTTCACTGCGCTTTTCCCACTAGGACTCTCGGTGAATGAAGTGTTTGCCCTATTTTGTGCAGACAGCAGCAGTTAATCCTGGTGTTGTTGAGGGCTCTGGCTCACGCTGGCTCAGGGACTGTGCAAAGCCACCTGTCACCGCTAGCTGAGCTTGCTAACCTAGGCATCGCCATGTCCAGAAAGGATGGCTGCGCCTCCGTCCTGCCTCACAGCAGCCAGAACCTCTTGGGAGCCTGGCCCTCAATGTTGGGGCAGTGACGGAGAACCCAAAACTCCTCCAGCGAGCAGCATTACTGCCGTTCTGTGAAGTACTCACATACTTTTCTTCCAAACAGGCCTGTCATGGAGGTACCGAGTGACCAGCCCTTCAGCGAGGAGCAAGCTCGGCTTTACTTCCGAGACATCGTCTTGGGCATCGAGTACTGTGAGTACCACCAGTGCTGACAGCAGCTTTGCAGAGTGTGTGTCGGCCTCCTGCTCAGCTGGGGAGAAGCCTCTCGACTCTGGGCTGGCAGTCGAGCAAGCCAGGTCCCCTCTAATTGCATGTGACAGGGTTTGCAGTTGGTGGTGGCCCTGCTCAGCTGAGATTTACCCAGGTGGTATCACAGAAGCCGAGAGCAGGCATTCCTCAGAAAGGACATTATGAAAATAGTGGCTTCCTTTTTTCTTCTATTTATTTCTTTTTGGAGAGCCTCTTTGATGGCAATAGAGCCAGGAAATGGGTCTTTGCAGTGACGCAGAGTCAGTTAGCTTCAGCTGGAACAAATTGTTGTCTCCAGCTTAGCAGGGCAAGTCCTGGTGCTGGGAGGTTGACTGCCCTTGTTCGCATCCTCCACAGCTTCAGTGTCTGACTCGTTGTCACTCCGGGCTGTGTTGTGACGAGAGCCCAGTGCTGCTGTGCCCTCCCAGGGAGGTGGTGACTCAAGTGGGTTCCCAGGCTCTGTCTGGAGACTCCAGCAGCAGGTTTCCCATTTGTGGCCTATTTGATTATCATCACCTTTTTTTAGTAAGTCTTCTCCCAGTGTGGCTGTGGCCAGATTCTTTGCTGACCACCTACCTTGGAGAGTACAAGGAGGCCACACTAGGTCTGTAATGATGGCAGGGTTTTTCTGGTCCTGTTGTACTTGACGTGTCCCTGCTGGCATTGAACCTGGCAGGGGTGGGAGAGGAGGGGTCCCTGGATTGAAGACACAAGGTAGAGTGGTCTGTGCGCTGGCATCTTGTGAGTGTGGGCCCTGAGGAGCAGCGAGGGCTGGCCGGTGTTTCCCCTCTCAGCAGAGCTGGCATGTCCATGTACCCTCTCGCTCTCCGCAGTGGGGATGTCAGGCTGTCGGATGGTGCATTTTGCTCACGGCAGATCTGCACACCTCATGCTGCAGGCTTCATAGCTGGCTTCTCTTCTAAGCTGTGCCAGCAGCAGGAGGATACCTGTGAAATTGCTAGTTGCTTTCTTTTCTGTGAGACAGACCTCTGGAAGTAGTAAGCACAGTAGAGCTGGGCATTTATGGGTGCAGGACACATCAGGGAGCTTTCACAATGGAGAAAAGTCACTAGTGCAGTTCAACAGGAATCTGTAATGTGGCCTGGGTTGTTCAATGTATTCCTAAATGACCAGAAAAGGGTAGAGTACAATAAGAGAGATCGGTGATGACATCTGGTTATTCAAGACAGTCATTGTTAGAACTGACTGCAAAGACTGGCAGGGAGATGCCGTGGTAGCAAATGATGGCATGATAAAATGGCAGATAAAAATTCATGTTGCTGACTGCAGGGTAATGCATGAGGGGGAGAAACAACACTAAAAATACATACGTAGCTTTTCTCACTCAGGCTTCGTTCTGGATAGTTCTCTTGAAAATGCCAGCCCATTACGTAGTGACTGTCAACAAAGCTAACAAGATTTGGGGCATTATTGGGAATGAAATAGAGAAGAAAACAGAAAATGCCATTATACAGTTATTTGGATCTGTAAGAGTTCTTAGGTAGAGGCAAGAAATATCTTGAGTATTTTGTGCAACTGGGCTCAGCCTGTCTTAGAAACAGCTCTCTAGAACTTGGGGAAAAAAAAAAAAAAAGCCTGAGAAGGGTGAACAGGTTGGTCCTGGGACATCATCTACACAGAGATGGAACATCTGTACAGGGATAAGATGAAAGCTCTTGAAATTTGAAAATTATCATGGGAAAGGGTGATATGACAGAGGCTTATAAAATCATGAGTGTCAGGGAAGTGGTGAACAGGGAATAAATCTTCTCTGTCCCTAAAAACATGAGAACTGAGGGGTAGCAAACAAAATAATCAGGTAGCAATTTTAAACCAGAAGGAATTAATCTTTCACGTAGCATGTAAATAAACTGTGACGTTCGTAGCTACAGGAGATAGCAGGTGCCAGAACTAAATGGGCTCTAAGTGATTAGACAAGTCTCTAGAAGAAAAGAGCATCAAGGACTATGAAATGAGGCTGCAGGCAGATTTTGCCATCGGGCTGCCTTAAAGCAGGGAGGATGGGTGCTGAAGGTGTTACGTCTCTGCCTGATGCTTTTCTCCAAGCTATTGACCCCAGCAGGAGACGGGGTGCTGGGGGTAGGTGGCCTTTGGCTTGGCTCCTCTTCTATCCAGCAGCTTGTCCACACCATCCTTGAGGTTGTTGCTGTGCTGACCTGACGCAGAGGTAGCTGCGCTGTGTGAGACTGATGTGGGTTAGCCTGGCGTCTCTCGGGCATGGCAACCTTTCATGAACCGGGCTTACTTTGGCAGTGAAAATCAGACTCACAGAATGGTTTGGGCTGGAAGGGA